>SZWC01003404.1:114068-124995 GCA_023375785.1 Penium margaritaceum
CTTCCCCATGACCTTCTTGGGAATGTTGGCCGATATGTCTTGTGTATCATTGACGACTTCTCCCGCTTTCGTTGGGTCTTCGCTCTCCATCACAAGAGCGATGTCTATCCCACCATTGAGACTTAGCTTGCTCAGGCTGTCAGCGCTGTCTTCGAGTGTTCCGCAGTGACCGCGGCGGTAAATTCCTTGGCCCCACGACCCGTTTTCTCGCATCTAAAGCGGTGTGTCTGGAGAGCTCTGATCCCTACACACCCCAGCAAAATGGGGTCTCTGAGCGTTGGAACCGCACCCTCGCCGATGGTGTTCGGACTCTTCTGTCCGAGTCCGGTCTTCCGTCGCTCTTTGCCTTTGAGGACATGAGCTACATGACCTAGGTCTGGAATCGGGTCCCACACGGTCCTCTTCCTCGCTCCATTACTCCTTTTGAGCGCTATTCTGGCTCTAGTGCCGATCTTCATCACGCACGTGTCTGGGGTTGTATTGCTTCCGTCTGCCTGCCTGACGATCTTCACGATGGCAAGCTCTCCCCTCGGGTCGCTTGTGCCTCTTCTTGGGAATTTCCTCCCATTCCAAAGCCTAGCGGATTTGGGACCCAGTGCGCCAGCGCGTGATTGAGACCCGCGGCGCCTTGTTCTTTGAGTCTGTCTTTCTTCGTGATCTTAGTCATCTCTCGTCCACTTCCTCTCTTCTCCCGCTCTCTCGGCTGGGGGAGGAAGTCGGTCCGGTCCCATCTTCCATCCCTCCGGCTGCAAACTCGTAGCCGGCACCCTCGACTATCCCGCGGTTGTCAGACTCGATGTCTCCATCTACCTCGCTACCCCTCCCATCCTTGTCGTCTAGCTCGTCAAGTACTCCAGTCTCCCCAACTGTGTTGGGTTCAACACCCATGTTTGGGTTCAACACCCATGTCAGCGTCGCCACTAGTCTCTCCCGTTGTGGCTGACCAACCTGGGGCAGCAGACCCCACTGGCCCAGCGCCCGTCTCACCCTTTGTCCGAGGGGGGCGTCTCCGTGCACTTCCCCATCGCACCTCCAATGTCTGCACGATGACCGTCCGTCCGTCTCAGGAGCAGACAGCTCAGTCCCCCGTTGTGCCGACGGGCATGGATGCCCTGGGGCTCGCTACTAGTGTTGTTCATCCCAGCTCTACCTTAGGGTATGCCCTGCTTTTCCCCGAGCACACACGTGCTGTCGCTGCCACTGCCGCTGACGCCGTGGCTGAGTGTCATGCGACCACTGGCACCACTTGTCCGGCACCTGACCCTACCACGGCGCGGCAGGCATGTGCGTCTCCCGATGCTCAACAGTGGGAAGCCGCCATGCGTGACGAGCTGAAAGCTCTCGACGACCATGCTGTGTACGAGCTGGTCGACCTGCCACCACGGCACAAAGCCATTGATGCACGGTGGGTCTTCTGGCGCAAGTACAAACCCGATGGCACACTGGACAAGTACAAGGCTCGTCTCACCGCCAAGGGATTCTCCCAAGTCCCTGGCGTTGACTATGACGAAACCTTCACGCCAGTTGGCCGTTATACCACAGCTCGAGCCTTGCTGAGTCTGGTCGCTCAGCATGACTGGGAGCTGGAGCAGATGGACGTCAACAATGCTTTCTTGCATGGTCAGCTGGATGAAGAGATTTACATGGTTCAGTCCTCTAGATTCTGTGATGGCACTGACAGAGTGTGGCAACTGCGAAAGGCCCTCTATGGTCTGAAGCAGTCGCCCCGGTGCTGGAATCAGGAGATCACGTCCACACTTCAAAAAGGCGGCTATCAGTTTAGCTCGGTCGACCCCTCACTCTTTGTCACTCCTCCGTCTATCCCCTTTGTGGTTGTCCTCGTCTATGTGGATGACTTGCTGATAGCACCACCCAGTTAGGAAGCTGTGCGGTCAGTGAGAGCACTCCTTCAGTCCACTTACAAGATGAAGGACTTGGGGCCGGCTCGTGTCTTCCTGGGCATAGAGCTAGAGCGCGACCGCTCTCGCCGTGTTCTTCACGTTCACCAGACTGCCTATGTGCGCAGCCTGGGGGAGCGCTTCAGCCCACTCCTAAAGACAGTGTCCACAACGTCCACGCCCATGACCCCAGCAGGACAGAGGCTGCTGAAGAAACTGGATGTGTCAAAGCTGGGGGAGCCGGTTGACGTGACGGACTACCTCCATGTGATTGGCTCGCTCATGTACCTGGCGACAACTACCAGGGCAGATGTTGCCTTCGTTGTGAATTTCCTAGCACAGTTCTCACAGTGTCCAAGAGCACGACATCTGGAGGCAGCTCTGCGCATCGTCAGATACGCCCTGTCCATGGCTTGCACTGGTCTTTGCTACAGAGCACAACCGTCAGTGGTGATTGACGGTTACACAGATAGCGACTGGGCCCATGATGCTAATGCTCGCAGTCGTACTGGTTACATCTTTCTTGTTGGTGGCACCGCACTGTCATGGAAGAGTGGCAAGCAGGATTTTGTTGCTCGTAGTTCTAGTGAGGATGAGTATGTTGCACTTGGGGCGGGCACTTGTGAGAGCATTCGGCTTTGTCGGCTGTTCCAGCAGCTGTTTGTGCCCATTCGCTACATCACTCTGTGGTGCGACAATCAAAGCACCAAAGCCATTGCTGAGCACGACGGCATGCATCACACTCGCACAAAGCATATCAATGTTGAGCATCATTTTGTGCACGAGAAAGTGGCTGCAGGTGATGTCCAGATCGTCTGGGTTGACACTAGACACTAGAGAGCTGACTTTCTTACGAAGGCGCTCAGCACCAACGTCTTCAAGGGTGCAGTCCATGCTGTTGGCTTGTGGTGTGCTCGTGATGCTCCCGGTTGAGTCGTTGCCGCTGTGCGTGTCCGTTTCCAGTTGTGGTTGTCACACCTTGTGACGATCGTGCGTGTGTGCTTTGTGCATCGGCTGTGGGTCATGTGGGAGTGTTGGTTTTGTGTCTCGTATACACCGTGACCTCTGGCCTCGTTGCACACCCCACCTTTCACTGATGCAGGTGACTGAGTGGGAGGGACCGTGCTGCCGGCACGTGCGTCTTCGCTAAACTGTGGTCGTTGACCATAGTTACACCGGCGGCGTTCAGGCCCACAGATACATGGTGCTGATTGGTGTTTTCTAACTTGGTTACTCGGGTTTGACTCCTTGGATGAGGCACTACGGTGTGCAGTGAGAAAAATACGATTGGGGGGGAGGCAGGTTCGACACCCGCGTGGTGGAGCCGAGATCAAGAGAGAGAACGAGCTCGCTGCTCGCTCGCTCTCGTCTCCTCCCCCGACGGGCAGCACTACTCTCTTTTGTGACTGCTCGACTCTCCTCTCGTTTGACGTCTCTTGTCGACAACTCTCACGCTCCATTCCATGGACGTTCCCTCTCATTCAACTCCTCATTCCCTCACTACAAGCTGTCTCCTACACCTCCAACAAACCTTCACGAACTTTCTAAACTCCGACCACTTTCGAGAGTCTACGACACAAGTGTCACGGCCTTTCGGTCGACTTCTCGACACATCGAGACATATCCAGATTTATTACGATGCATCTCGCATCCTCGCCGTCGATCCTCGAAGCCACCCGATTTCTCGGCGGAGCGTCTCGAATCCGACCACTCACGACGCGACTCCACACGCGTCGCTCGGTGATCAACCCAACGACCTCAACTAAACCTCATTCCTTACTCGACACTTGTATACACATGTTCGATCATTTCGACACGTATCATCGAGGTACACATACCGTACCAATTATAAGTTGCTCAAGTTTCCCAAATGCTTAATCGTGTTATGCCTCACATCTTCTATCTGTTCACCATCTACGCTTCGTTCGGCAGAACACTTGGTATCAGAGCGCAACAGTGCTGGATAGCATCCAACTACTTTACCCATTTGGAGGACAACCTCGCACAGGCCGTCAGCGCATCTCGCATGTCAAGACTTCGCAGTCTTTGTGACTATGACATGAAGCAAGCAAGTGCACCTGACAACTAGTAGCGGGTCTTCGACGACAACTTCGGCAATGGAGGAGCAGAACGTGCCCATGCACGCGAATCCTGAAACGGCAGCGAATACTAGCATGGCAGGCTATGCGGCATTTGGATCAACCCCTACTGCTCCGACGACCAATCCGGTCACGGATCCAACGGCGGTAGACAAGCCGTCCCCAGTGATAGCATTGACGACGACAGCAGGAACGACATGTGGCACTAGACGACAAGCGCAGATCAATGAGGAACTGGCGAACCATAGATCCAGGCTTGAAGGGATCAACAGCCATCTCCTCCAACAACTCAACATCGCGATGGAGGCTCTACGCAACGCAAGTGCACAAGAGGCGGTGCTCGCCGAGAGAAATACCCAAATCTCAAGCGAACCCAAGATTCGCCCGGTCCCTCCCGAACCGTTCGACCCTACAAATTCCAAGGGACCAATGGTTCGGAGGTGGCTGACGAGCCTTGAGGTGTAATTCATCGCTATTGGGGTCAACAACGATCGAAAGAAGATTGACCTCGCGGCCGCGCATTTGTGTGGCACGGCACTAAGCTGTTGGTATGATCTAAAGGCCATCCAACGGCAGTAGGAGACCGGTGGGGCCTCATCAACCAATGGTGCCCGTCTCATATTGTCGACGGCAGGTGTTCTACCCTTGGAGCAGATCTACCCGAAATGGCAAGACGTGCTGATGCCACCAACTAGCTGGAACGAGTTCTCGTGCACGATGTTTGCACGATTTGGATGGTGGGACGAGAAGTTTGACGCTCGACACAAGCTCTAGCATCTTCGTCAGCAGTCTAGCGTGGCAAAGTATACGCGGAGATTCCACGAGATCATCACTGGCACAGACATTGCCCCCGGCGAGCTCTATTTTCACTACAACAGTGGCCTCAAACGCGACATCTGAAGAGCGATTGCCATTTCTTGTATCCAAAACGACTTACCGCGTATGATCACATCGACAGAAAGGATCGACAACGTCGACTACAATGCACGGATCCAAGAATCCTACGGCTGGCAACCTCCCAACCACATTCATCGTAGAAACAGAAAAACTCGGTGAGCTGGCTCCTTGACTCTGATGGAACTGGATGCTGTTGACCAGAGAGATACACGTACCTGCTACAACTACGGAAAAATCGGGCACATCGCTCGCAACTGTCTGAGCAAGAAGCAGGGCAAAGAGAGGGAGAAGTTGCAAAAAAATGAGTCGGGAAACGACAAAGGGCAAGAGCGAAAGGCGCGACTCTTGTCCATAAGGAGCGGTCTCCGCCGAATGATTGCCCATCTGAACGGTCTACAATGCCGTAGAGGGTTTATGAGATCACAAGTGTTTGACGAGGGGTACGAGGACGACCAACCAGCAATACTGCTAAGAGTTCAACGTCGAGGATGTAAAAGTCGCAGAACGATACCGGCACTATTGGATGTAGGAGCTTCACATAGTTTCGTAAGCAATGACATGGTTCGCAAGCTAGGTTTGCAGACCAAACCAAGGGTGTTTAAAGGAAAAACTGTCAACAGAAGATTGCAGATACAGAGACTCTAAGAACCACTACGATTACAAGTAGGAAATTTACGGGATGTAATGGTCTGGAGATCATGTCCAATGAGTGACCACAAAATCATTCTCGGACGATATTACCTATACCGACACAATCCGCAGGTTAGCTGGAATAGCACTGACGTCTACGTGGAAATCAACGGCACCAAGCAACAACTTCCGCGCGTGGGATGGAAGACGACAACGAAAGTAGCAGAGGAAGCCGCAGTAGCCAAAAAGTGATAACCTGTGTAGCCGATACCCCTCAATGTGGCAAAATATTGTATACGACGAGGAGCTCGTGCGTGGCCCATACATCTTGAGCCAATGGAGGAAGCGGAAGTGCCGGCAGCTGACTTATCGGCCTCATCAACCTCATCAGCCTCATCAGCCTCATCGGCCTCATCGACATCAGCAAAGTTCGGGGTGGTATCCGAAGAGTTCGCACCACTCATCCAAAAGTTTGCGAATGTCTTCCCCAACGAACTCCCAAAAACCCCACCACCTCAATGGGACATCGACCATCGCATCGAGCTGAAACCGGTCTGCTCATCCACAACTTGAGGGGCCTATCGGATGAGTGATCACAAACTGACCGAATTGAAAATCAGCTCGACGAGATGCTCGGTCAGGGGTTCATCCACCCATCCACGTCACCATACGCCGCACTAGTACTTTTTGAAAAAGAAAAAACTGGCGAAATGCAAATGTGCGTGGACCACCGGGCGTTGATCGACGCTACCATCAAGAGCCGCTATCCTCTCCCCTGAGCCGACAAACTTTTCGACCAACTCCGAGGAGCTCAAAATTTCACCAAACTTGACCTACAAAGCGGTTATCACCAGATTCGCTTGGCAGACGCCGAAATCGAAAAGACGGTGTTCTGAACTTGCCACATGCATTTTGAGTTTACAGTAATGTCGTTTGGACTTACCAATGCCTAGGTGACGTCCATGGTGGCGATGAACAACATTTTACGCCCATACCGCGACGACATTCTGGTGTACAGTCGCACCCCGAAGAGCACGATGGACATCTTCGAAAATGTTCTCAAAGTTTTACAAAAAGAGAGTTCTTTTTGGAAAACTCTCAAAGTGAGACTTCGGTCGCCGTTTGATTGAGTTCTTGGGTCACGTCATCAACAGCAAACGGATCACCATGGATCCGAAAAAAGTGGTTGCAGTTGCTGATTGGCCATTGCAGACCAACGTTCGAGACGTTCAAGTTTTTCTCAGCTTCTGCAGTTATTACCGGAGCTTTGTACGGAATTATGCAAGAGTGTCCCTCTCCGAACTCACTCGAAAAGAAAAAGAGTGGCAGTGGGGAGACAACGAACGATAAGGACCGCTTTCCAATACGCTCTGACCTCGGCGGCAACCCTATGATTAGTCGATCCAATAGTTGACTACGTCATGGCTACGGGTGCTTCAGATCAAGCCATTGGCACGGTCCTCCCACAAAACCATGGCAGTGGAGAGCAATCGGTCGCATACATGTCGAGAAAATAACACGGAACGAAACTCAACTACACCATACACGAGGAGATGCTAGCGTTCGTTCATGCATTTAAGACATGGTAGTGCTATCTTGGATGCTACCGATGCATCGTATGCACCGACCATCATGCGCTGAAGTATTTGAAGATGCAGCTGAATCTCAGCAGTCGTCAAACCCTATGGATGGAGTTCCTTGAATCTGGGTGCGACTACGATGTCGAGTACGGGGCAAGAAAAACCAACCCAACAGACACACTCAGCCGCCGACCACATTTGATGGCTGAGGTAGCAACGCTACAGCTGCACCGAGATCCGTATATCGAGTAGTCGTTCACACGAGGATACGACAAGCATGGCGGATACGACAAGGTTAAATTCTGATACAACGTGTCCTATTGGCAGCGACGATTCACTCCCCAGGTGGTCGTTCCCCCGAACGATGAACTCTACCGCAGGTTTCAGAGAAGACAAGACGCTTAAGAAGCTGGTGAAACACTACTGGAGGGACAAGATGCCATCCGACATGGCCAACTTCCGTAAATCTTGTGACACGTGTCAGCGACAACAATCCCGCCGCACACGACCACCTAGACTTCTACACTCGCTCCCCATTCCGATGGAACCGTGGACTGACATCTCCATAGATTTTGTCACAGGACTACCAGTCACGTCCAAGGGATATGATGCAATCCTCGTGGTTGTCGACAGGTTTTAAAAAATGTCTCACTTTATTTCGACTACGACCACCGTCACCACCAAGGGAACAGCGGGACTATTTCTAAACAACATTGTGTGGCTACACGGCGTACCAAGGACCATCACCAGTGACAAGGATGGTCGATTTACCAGCCGTTTCTGGCGCGAAATTATGACTCGTTATGGCAGTCGGGTCCAGATTTCAACGGTGTTCCACCCTCAAACAGACGGCCAAACCAAACAGACCGATCAGATGCTCGAACAACTTCTCTGAACATTATGCGAACCTCATGGGACGGATTGGGCACAAAAACTCCCAACTGCCAAAATCGCATATAATTCGGCAATCTCCACCACAACGGGCAGAACTCCATTCGAAGTGGTGTATGGCAAACTTCCCGCCACACCAGTCAGACTCCACAGCCAAAGCAACATTCATGCGGTTGACGTCCAACGCCACGACTTCTCCACCATCTGGGATGAAATACGGCAGACACTTTTGAAGACGCAAGCGGCAATGAAACGAGAAGCTGACCGACATTGCAACAACGATGTTCTTGCCACCGGCAACAAAGTTCTTCTCTACTTGACCAACATCAAATTCCGCGGAGCAGACAGTTCAAAGCTCAAACCCCGGTGGTCGGGACCGTTTGAGATCGAGCGCATGCAAACCCTTGTGGTTGTGCGACTCAAACTCCCCGACACTATGCAAGTTCATCCGGTGTTCCATATCAGCACACTTAAGAAATACATAGACCCCGGAGAGCACTTCCCCGACAGGGATATCCCTCTCCATCGTCCTGTGCAAGTGGATGAGGACACCGAGTAAGTTGTCGAGGACATCCTCGGCCATCAGTGATGTGGTAAAAAAACACAATATCTTGTTGAGTAGCACGGTTATGACGCTGCGCATAACAGCTGGGAACCCAGCGCCAACCTTCGAGACGTCGATAATCCCATCGACGGATATTATCGCCATCACCGGGCCACATATGTACGCGCGCCGAGACGTCACGACTAAAAGTGGGAAAGTGTTACGTACTAGACATACACGAGTTCCTAATCTTTCTGAGTGGGGATTTTTATCATTACATAAATAGCTCACCCCGCGTCGAGAACTTGATTTTCACTTCGATGATCGAGGGCAATTCGGCCTAATACCCTCGCCCTCCGAACTTTCTGACAACTCCGACCACTTTTGAGAATCTATGACAGAAGTGTCACAACCTTTTGGTTGACTTCTCAACACATCAAGAAATATCCAGACTTACAAAGATGCATCTCGTATCTTCACCTTCGAAGCCCCCCGATATCTCGGCGGAGCTTATCGAGTCCGACCACTCACAAAGCAAATCCACACGTGTGGCTCGACGACCAACCCAACGACCTTGACTACGCCTCATTTGTAATTCGGCACTTGTAAATATATTTTCGATCATTTTGACACCTTTCATCGAAGTACATATCAAAGTATACAACTGAAAATTGTTCGAGAGTCCCAAATTCTTAATCGTGTTCTGCCTCACAACTTCTACTTGTTCACCATCTACGCTCCGTTCGGCATAAAACCTCATCTTTCGCCAGAAGTAACTTAGGTGGTATATTTCACGCCATGTGGGATGTGGAAAGTTCACAGAGATTAGGTGGTGATCAGAAGACCATTTGAACAACTTATCATTACTAGTAGGTGTACTTTGATGACAAGTGTCGGATATGTCAATCACATATATACGATAGCGAGAATAATAATGAGGCATATGCTGTGTCTTGCACACTCGAGTTGAAAATATGTACGATGCCTCATCGTAAGTGGTGGCTTCAAGAAACTTTGCCGACATGTCCGGGGGTTTCGAGAATGTTGAGGCGCTGTTTTATGAAAGTCCGAAGCCTTCAGAAATTCAACCGAATAATATCTTCAAATCGAGATGGTTCATGACACTTTTATCGATCTTTCTATAAAGTGGTCGAATCTGTTAGGAACTTTGGTAACGGAATGCCAAGAGACGATGTATGTGGCCAACATGCACTTGATCAATTGGCGTAAAAACCTTGAGTTCGACGCAAGGTGCACTATAAATGTTAGGACAGAAATTCCCAATCACAAAGTTCAGAGACCCGTGTAAGTCAAGTACGTGACACTTCCTCCACTTTTATTCAAGAGATCCTAGCGCGTTAGAAAATATAGGCCGGTGACGCTTACAGTAACCTTCGATGAGGTGATTGACATCTCGGAGCTTGTCTTAGGGCCCCCAGTTATTGTGCGTGAGGTCGTAGTCATGCCACTTGACTAGATACTCCGTCATTTTTACACGAAATAGCTGTACAATGATGTCCTCAATCATGTTCTCTGTGTCCTTGACCTATCCTTGGGTTGGATGTGTAGGAGTAACGCCTTGAGCGGAGAATATCTCACTGGTTCCTAGTAGTGTTTTAGCTTGTCGACGTGGAGATCTTCGTGAATCGCTCTGCTGCATGGTACGCAAATTCAGGGGACAGACGGAGGTTGAATTCTCTTGATCTCAAACAGGCACAGCCATCGCAGTTTGATTTTAGCCAATCCTGTCCATGAAGCAGCACGCAATTGTTAAATCCAACGTCAATGATATGTCAGTCCGAGCTCGCTTCATCGTTGCTTGTGTCTAGACGAGGGTCTAGCATGTTTCCTCCGAAACACCGGAGAAGTCACGTCGGCATTCATGGGCAATCACCCTACAAAAATACACTCTTTCAACTGTGTAAATGACATATATACACACAAGGAAGATTCAAAGAACTTTCATGGCAATTGCAACCCAATTTCCACCTACTACCCCTCTGCATACGAATCACAGAAGGATCTGTGTACTAAATGTTATGAAAGTTCTAGGAACTTCTTTGGATGCAGAATTATTCCTCACCATAAGTTTACTGAAGATTTGCACTGATCAGGTCAAAGTATCATGAAAAATGACATATAATGTAAAAAACCTAATACATGGGTGGATTTGTATATGAGTTCTAAACTTGTTTATGTCTCGGAAGGATGAATGGTATTTCGGAAACCACCGGGTAATGTTTAGGGCTATAAAAGGACATCGAAGGGTGTGTGCGGCAGCTCAATTATTGCACGTGCGATAGTCAAGCAATCGTCCTAGCGACAGTCAAGCTGTCGTCCTTGGGACAGGCTTGACTGGCTGTCAAGCTGTCGCTTGACAGCCAGTCA
>SZWC01003404.1:125575-176052 GCA_023375785.1 Penium margaritaceum
GGGGGGGGGGGTGTCGAGTATGGCGAACATGGAGGAAATACAACCGCACTCGCTAATCGGCGGGATGTGCCCTCTTGTTAGTTGAGTATCGTTTGTGTATCGTGTATGATTTATAGGTCTCAAATGTATGTACGGAAATACCCAAAGCAGGTATGAGAACGAATATAGGTCAGGTTAAGAATATAAAGTACAACAAAATGTAAATATCGCAAACAAAAAACTGTTGAATAATACACGTTGAAAATGTATCCCCATAACACACATGGTTAAGTGAACACTTATCATTTAACTGTAAGGACACCTCTTGGAAGCTTCGTATATATATATATATATATATATATACACACACACACATATATATATGTAATACATAGATCATGCAGTGTATAAAAGAGGCACGATTACCTATACCTCCACGTCGGTGGATGTCAACCGCAGGAAGATTACTTTGCATTTATGTTGGTTTGGCAAGAAGTTTGCCTTAGACAACTTCAAACAAGATCTTACCCATTGCGGTAGAATTCGCCAAGTTATATGCAAGTTTGGTTGTTGGTAGTTTTCCTGCCAATTGAGTGCCAATGGGGCTCACCTTAAGTGCGGAGGAGTTGTTTGAGCGTCTGATTGGTTTGCTTGGCTTATCAGTTGATTTGAGGATGTAATAACCGTTGATAGCTGGATTTGACTCTCCTAACATGTCATATGTTTGTGCCAAAAATGACTAGTGAAGCGCCTGTCTCTCTCGTTGACGATGGTACGTGGCACTCCATGTGGCTGCACGATCTGATTAAAAAGCAGGTGCACTAGTCCTTCATGACGGTGGTCGTCATTGGGAGAACGAGTGACCTTTTGGAAAACATGTCCACCACCACGAGGATGGAGCCATATTCCGTCGGAGTGATAGGCAGTCATGTTACAAGGTCCATGTTGATGTTGACCAAGGCTTCATCTGAATGGGAAGTGCTTGGAGCAGTTCTGGTGGCCTTGTGCAAGGAGATTTTTGTCGCTGATAGGCGTCACAGGATTTGTAAAATGCTGCCACGTCGGTCTCACTAGTAACATTTTTTCATCTTCTTGAGCGTCTCGTACTTGAAGAAATGTCCACATGGACCGTTGTTGTGGCATTCCTCCCATATCATTCGTTGTAAGTCCTCGTTCGCTGGTACAACAACTTGGCGAGTGAGCCGTCATCGCCAAGAGGAGTGGGCAGGTTTTGTCGCACCCGTCGAGCTCCTCGTAACCCTTTGGAAACAATCTCTCGATGTATGGGTCTCACCTTATGAGCAACATATTGATTTCGGCCATCAACCTGGTCCTCGACTCAAAGCATCTATTGGATTTCATTTTCCAGATCGGTACTCGATGTCGTAGTCGAAATTGGACACAAGGAACTCCATCCATTGAGCTTGTTGACAACACTGATTTTGCTGAGTCTTCACATATTTGAGTGTGTGGTGGTCGGCACTGACAATGCATCGTCCGCATTCCAGGTTGCACTGCCACGCCTTGATGTCATGGACAACCACTCGCTTTTCTTTTTTGTGCACACAGTTGTTGAGTTGTGGTCCACACAGTTCTTTAGGCATATACAAAGCTCCATTGCCGTTGTCTTTGAGGAGAACAGTTCTTATTAATCTATAGGATCCATTGGTGGCCACAACATATTCCATTTCTCAAATACTTGAACAACTCTTGTTTGCTAATCTCCCAACCCCGCTAGGTGGTTTTACGATTGAGGTCGGAGGGAGGACAACACATATGGTGTAATCCTTTACAAATCGATGGTAGTACCTCAGTGAACTTTGAGTTCAACAAATGAATTGTTCCATCATTATCTTAAAGACATTTTTGTTGTCATGTAATTATTTAGAGGGAAATTTCAATCCGACTAAAACTAGGGAATAAAGCGTTAAATTGGGCGATATGGGATGTTTCAATATTTTCATTTGACGACTCATTCATAACGTTTTGCTTCGCGCTCTCACGTTCGAATGCGAGAGGGAGGAGCATTCGACCATTCAGATTTTTGTATGGCCGAACGCTTGTCGTGCTTGCATTTCTTGGTCCACCTAACGGCAAATGCCGATAGATGGAACGACAAACGCAAGAACCAAGCGTTCGGTGGCCTTGAAAGCCACCAAAATGCATCCTCTAGTGCTTGAACATTGTAGAGCACATGAAATTAAAGAATGCAACATCCGGATGCAAGACAGAGTAGACCAAGGACTCAGTTTTGAATTAGGAAAAAACAAAAGGGTAGAATATTGAATTTGACAAAGTCACTTTGGAATTCTTTGGGTGGTATGTTTTAATTCGATGAAGACCCTCTTCCGACAAAATTCTACCATGAAAAAAGAGGTTAATGTCGAAACAAAAGTTCATTGGAATAGTTGCATTATCCCCATAACACATGTACATCTTGAATGTTGGTCGCATTGGTCAATCAGCAATCGTCTTCACTTTCTCCACTTCCATGGTGATCAGTCCGCCGCTGATGATGACCAAACGGAGACCAAAGTCGCACTTTAATTTTTTTTAGAATTTATCTCTTTGGTAAATTTAGATAAATTTTCATATATGTCCATTATGTTCCTCGGTGGTACGGTTGTACACCATTATGTTGTCGAGATACACGATGACAAAGTCATCCAGGTACAATACAAAAATATTGTTCACCGCTGCCATAAATGTGGCATGGGCATTCTTTAGTCCGAATGGCATCATCATGAACCCAAAGCACTCATATATAGTGCAAAAGGCAGTCTTCTTAGTGTCCTTATCAGATACATAGATCTAACCATAACTGCTACGTATGTCAATTTCGGTGAAATTGTTAACTTGCGGAGATTGTCCAAAAGTTCATCTACTAGTGAAAGCGGGTAGCAGTCATTGATGGTGATGTCATTTAATGCTCAATATTCCACGCACATCTGCATCTCGGCTATTTTATTTTTTACAAAAATCATAGGTATCGCGATGGTGGTGGATGGCCTGATGAAAATCTCGTCCAGCAACCTTTTGAGTTTGGTGAGCTCATGGTTCCTCATCTAATAGTCCCCCTTGACTGTTGGTGTGCATCCTGCCTTCAGGTCTATCTAGTGAGTGATGCTGTGTTGTAGAGGTAACTCTCAAGGCAGTTCGTTTCAAAAAAACCTTCAAAATCTTCGACAAGGGATGCAAAACCCCCCTAGAATGGTCGCAAACTTCTCAGGATTTGAGACTGATGTTGTTGTGTCCACGACTGTAATTTACTATCTTTTCCTCTTTTCCATGTGGATCAGTCACACTAGTGCTCAGCACCATACATACTATGTGGCTATGTCCCACGATATCGGCTAATGTTTTGTGAATATTGTAACTTAATCTACTGCTTCCCGCAACCATCACTGCATCGTGGGTCACTTGATCAGAGGTAGGTGTCGCTTTCTGCCGTTAATGATGACATAGACTGCCCCATTTCTCTAGTCTTGCTTCATATTGTATTGGTATAGGCAATCTCGTCTAAGGATTACTTTTTGGTTGCTCACTTGGCAAGTCCTCCAGGCCTTTATATCATGCATATCTTTGATTCATAGTCTGAGGATTCACGAAGTCGACAGATCTGCATTCGTCCATCAATGGTTCACTCTTCAAATACAGCAAGTTTGGTTTAAAAATCCAGCTTTTGAATCATGTAATTGCTTATAAACCTATGAGAATCTCCTCCGTCCTGTAGTGTTGGTACCGTTTTGTGACTTCTACAACCTCTGAATTGTACTTGTACTAGTATCACGAGTTGGTTGTCCTCGTATCCCTCGTTGAATTTTGCAATGTCAGGAACCCTCGTCTATTGCATTGTGGGCCATTCAGATGGGCGATTGGTGAGCGCCGATTCTTTTCCATGATAGGAAGTTCACAGTCTACTCGTGTCCTTTGCCGTTTCATCGCTCCTCATTTTTCTCTGAAACTTCCCTTCCATTTTGGGCCCATTGATGGCGTTTCCGACAGTCGTGTGAGATGTGTCCTGGTCTCCCGCACGCCCAGCACAAGGGTTGATCGCATTGATCGGCGACCCCGATCTCCATCGGGGAAAAGGTTCCCTTGAACTACAACTTTCCTCCCCCATGACATGTATTGTGGCTTTGGGGTTGCCAGCCATGAGACTCTTGCATAGAGTATTATAGTCAGCGTTGACAATGCGATTAGCTATTGCGATCATTTGTGTAAGTTCTTCTTCGATGCCAAATATGGATATCACTTGAGGTTGTGGTAAAATCAGATTTTGATGGGGGCAAGGTCATTTCCGATGACAAATTTTCTTGCAATACCAAGAGTGAATGCTCTGTCAAGCTAGACTGCTGACAAAAGTGTTGAACCTTGTACAATACGTCAGACTTCTCATTCATCTTTCTAACCTTTGTAATTATGGCACGGGGAAATTCCTCTCAGAATTATAGTGGATTCGGTGAGTCGCGCCATGCCGGATTGATGTGTTTGAGAGGTAGTATGCCCGCGGTCGGCAACGTGAGAGCGTTCGTGTGAGCCGTTGATCCGGCTCTGCCGGTCTCTTGATGTCGTTGGATGGTCAGTAGATCGGACAACCAAGTTAACACTATGCTAAAAAAAATGAGGCCGCGATGTCAATTTTCTTATTATCGTTGTTAGATCCAACATTTGTGAAGTACACCTCCAAACTTGTCAGCACCACATCCAAAATTCCTGTCCTTTACAGAATAGAACGGCTAAGGAAGTGCTGGTCGATCAGAGGACTCACTAGAGAGTTGGATTTTTCTCTTGGTGAGTACTTCTTGTGGGCACGTACTTTGTAGCTCTCCCTTCACCGCATTGAATTTTTGTGGCCGATGGATAACGAGGCTTTGAGTTCCATCAATTTCTGGTGCATGTCTTTGTTGATGCAAGCTTGTCAGCTAATGCCTCCCATCATGCGAGGAGTCGTTTCGACAGGAAATTGCGGAGGCAAATGGTTCTTTCATCGTGTTGGCCTTTGTAGTCGTTGGTGCTATGTCATTTGTTGCAAAATTTGTCGTTGCCATCTGGTTTGCCTGGAGAGCTTCGTTAACCGTGTGCTATTGATACTCCATTGCCAGATTCTTTGCCGGTTACTACTCCTTGTTGCCGGGTGGGCTTGCTCCATTCACCGTCGTTGGCGCTAGGTCTGCAATTTTTAGGATGGTGGAGATGTGCTCAAGTCTCGTGCGAGGTTGTCGCCTTTTACTTAATGCATTGGCTGTCCCTCCAGAGCCGTTGGGCTCTGATACCAAGTGCTACGCCTAGCGGAATGTGAATGATTCACATGGATGAGGTGCAAAATAGAAGACAATTAGGGTAGTTGGAACAATTGGACAATTTATTATAAGATCTAGGCTTACTTTGATGACACATTTCACATATATTGATCACATTTATATGATAACGGGAATCAGAATGAGGCATATATTTGGTCTTGGGCACTCGAGTCAAGCAATGCGTGCGACGTCGCATTGTGAGTGGTTGCTTGAACAAACTTAGCCAACAAGTTGAGGGTTTTTTTTAGGATATTAATGAGTGGTTTTTTATAAAATTCTAGCACCGTCGAGAAGTTCACTGAATGATATCAACACGTCAATATGACTCCAGGTACTTCTGTCGGTCAATCTACGATGTGGTTGAATGTATCAGACACTTTGAGAGCAGAACACCAAGAGTAGGGACAGGTGGCCAAAATGCCCTCGGCCAGTCGGCTTTGAAATCCTGGGGTCGACATGCGGTGGACTGTAAATGTAAGGAAAGAAGCACCCACTCACAGAGTTTAGGGATTGTGTAGGTCTGTGATATAAAAATTTACATGTGCAAATTGCAAAGCGAAAGATGGTAAAAAAAGTTGGAAAATTTGGAAAATTTTCAGTTAACAACTGCTGTACTTTGATGGCTTCTGTCGTAAATACGGAGCACATGTACACAAAATCGAAAACAAGAATGAGGCTATTAAACTGAGTAAGATGTAGGTGGTTCATAGGGATGAAGTACGGAGCACAAGACAACTTGAAAAATAAAAAAAGAATAGTTTATAAGTAGCAGTAGGTTTAATTCAAAGACAAGTATCAGATATGTTGAACACATATATGCAATAGCGAGAAATGGAACGAGGCATACCTTGGATCTTGGATACCCAAGTCAAGCGATGCGTGGAATGTTGCGTCATGAGTGGCCGCTTTGAAAAACTCCATCAAGAAGTCGGGGGATTTTGAGAATATCAATATGTGGTTTTGTTTAAGTTCAGCGTTTTCAATAAGTTGAACGAACAGTATCAAAAGTTTAATAAGTTTTTTTATACTTCCGTCGACCTTTTGAGAAGGTGGTTGCATAAATGAGGAAATACAAAATGGAGCACCAAGATTGAGGGCAAGTAGCCACAATGCTCTCGGGAGGTCGGTGTAGGAATCCTGAGGTTGACACGCAATGGGCCACAAATGTAAGTACAAGAATACACGCTCGTGGAGTTGATGTGCTCTTGTACATATGGGACATACTTCCTTTTTTTTTAGCCATGACACCCTGGCATGTTAGCAGACGAAGGCTGGTGATGCCTATTGTAGCCTTCAATCAGCCGATTAACATCTCAGAGGCTGTCGTAGGACTCCTTTTTGTTGTGCACGATGTTTAGCCATGCCAATTGACCAAACACTTGGTATTTCTTTCATAGCATCTATGTTCAAGGTTGTCCTTGATCATGTACTCCGTATCCCTGTCCACTTGGATTGGAGGCAAAGGAGCGACAACTTTGCCGAGGAAGCTCTCGATGAGGTCTAGGAAGTGTTTGAGCTTGTCGACGTAGAAGACTTGATGGACTGCCATGTTGTCTGGTTGGCAGAGTCTTATGATAGCGAGGGTTTGCATATTCATGATATCAAATGGGCCCAATCATTGTGGTTTGAGTTTTGCAAAGTCATGTTCATGTAAATGAATTATCATTGAGCTTAGTAGGACGCGATCGCAATTGCTGAATATGTTGACGCTACAATGTCCTTCTGCTACTTGCTTCATCGCTACTTGTGTCTTTGTGAGGTTCTGGCGTGTTTCCTCCTAGACACTGGAGAAGTCCCGATGGAAAATTCCAACTANAGGTCTAGGAAGTGTTTGAGCTTGTCGACGTAGAAGACTTGATGGACTGCCATGTTGTCTGGTTGGCAGAGTCTTATGATAGCGAGGGTTTGCATATTCATGATATCAAATGGGCCCAATCATTGTGGTTTGAGTTTTGCAAAGTCATGTTCATGTAAATGAATTATCATTGAGCTTAGTAGGACGCGATCGCAATTGCTGAATATGTTGACGCTACAATGTCCTTCTGCTACTTGCTTCATCGCTACTTGTGTCTTTGTGAGGTTCTGGCGTGTTTCCTCCTAGACACTGGAGAAGTCCCGATGGAAAATTCCAACTATGGGTAAATTGCTTTGGCTTTCTAATCCTATCGGTGTAGCATGAAGTTTGTTGTAAACCATCTCAAATGGGATTGTACCTGTTGAGGTGGAATTTTTTGAGTTGTATTAGAGTTCGACGATTGGTAGGTTTGCGACCCAATTATTGTGTAGTTGGAGGGCCAGTTTGGCCCTCCCTCCTTGCTCAGGCGAGGGGTAGTTCAACACCACCCCTTGCACAACAAGGGCTGGCCAGCGGCGAGCCCTTTGTTGGCAGCTGGCCAGCTGGCTGCTGGCCAATTGGATGGCCGGCAGCCGGTCAGGTGACCGGCCGGCCATCGGCCGGCCAACTGCTGGCCACAGATCAATCTGGTTGCTCGATCGGCAGCTAGGAGGCCTCGAGGCCTCGAGGGTGAAAGCTTTTGGCCTCGAGGGCCGAGGCCTGTGACCTCGAAACGTCATCCTCGCCCTCTCCTCCTCACTTTAGCATATGAGCAAGGCAAGGGGAGAGAGTGAGCGAGGAAGTGCACAAGAAAAAGTGCCTTGCTCACAATACGTTTTGGACCAATACGTGAAAAACAAAACTGAAATTTGTCTAGTGTGAACTTTGAGTCTAAAAGCTAGAAAACTCATACAAACGCATGAGTTTGGGGTAATATCTACCTTGTTTCAGACACAAAATGAGGAGGTAAAGTGAGAACAGAACTAAGCTTCCGGAGACCTGAAACACTCGAGTCTCTATACATACGTCGTTAATGACAAGTGCCCCCCAAGTGACCGAGAGGAAAACGTCCGTCCAGCAAGCTCTGGACGACATTATGCGAACTCTCAAGTCGACTTCCGTGTAGGAGTTAGAGACACTTCTGTTCCACTGGTTCTTGGAACTGGACGACCATCGTAACCAAGTATGTGACGGTTTTGGTGGCTACGAGACGTAAAACACTGCAAGCAGTTATCCGAGCAGCAAAAATGCCACAGGGGGGGTACGGGCTCAAAACTTAGTCATTTTAAGCAAATAAGGTGTGTTAGAAAGCTCTTAAAGAGCTCTTTTCTTTCACTTCCTCCCAGCTTCTCCTCTAGCCCAGGGAGCCACGTGGATTTTCGATGGATGTAGTGAGGAGTACCCACCTCCAAACCACCATTTTCCATCCTCTTTCAAGATCTCTCCTCCCTCCTTCAACCGAAAATTGGAGCAACGCTCCAATCCAAGTTCAGGGAATCTCACAGCCTGAGATAACCCTAAATGAAGGAGGATGACACCGAGAATTTTTTTTGACAGCTTTCCCAATGTTGCGGACTCAAGTGAGACATCACCAAGAGTTTCAAGGAACGTGAAAAGGGAGCCAATGACTGTTTTCTTTCTGTGATATTGTATATTTTCCTAGGTTTTAATAGCTACATAGTTCCATGATTCACGGCCTAGGAAGTTAGCTCAAACCCTACGTGTTTGTGCCAACCATGGCGGTGACAAAAATGGTTTTTTTACCACATTATTGTGTCAACCGTGGCGACCTAGGAAAGCTAGAAGTTTACCACACGAATCTGCCATCCACGATGACGTTGAGAAACAGGCTATTTTCCAGTGGCATTTCCGATCGAAGAACAAAAACATAAACCACAAGAGACGACACCTATCCGATGTTATGGAATGACCATCATAAAAGAATCTTTACGTGCTAGTTGCATGCAAGACAGAATGGCAAGTACCGGACTACCCAAGACAGACGAGGGTAAGGCGGTGACGATCTCACCACACACCCTTGGCGGACTCCAAATTGTGAAGACTGCCACCACAAGCACAGTGGCCAAAGAAATGACAACTGTGTTGTCAAAGGCAACCCACGCTAAACTATTCAACATCAACAAACATACGGAAGCCCAAAAAGTACTCGATAAGTACGTCGACATACACATGGATAAATCCTATGCGACGAAGGACATGCTCACGATGGACCACCTGATTGTGGACCCCAATGGAGAGCACGGCATTGGCAATAGTGAAGGCAAGAATGATTGCGATCGTCGCCATGGTTGTGTGGTGAACTTGAGTCACTTTCTTGAGAGGGACAAGGCGCTTGCCAAATCGGGAAAAAAATGCCGACAGCAGCAAAGGTGCAAACATCAGCCAAGCGGAAAGTTCTTGCAAGTACGAGCCAGATAATGTCGCAACAAAAACAATTTGCTCCGATTGTCGGCAACTTGTTTTGGCCGCCTCTGAGATGGCGGGATGACTGAATACTAGTACCAATAGTGGAAGTGCAATACCAACCGGAGGTGTGGAAGGACCCCCCTTTCTATGATGTGGCTGCGATGCGACACATCCACACCCACTTGAGCATCGTCGGAGACTATAGCTTCCTGTAAAGAGTGGGAACCTTTGGATGTATATACGCAAATCGTACACTTTTTCAGTGGACAAAGGTGCATGAACAATACAATGCACTTGAGGCTATAGCTATGGCATTAACAACATATGAGTTGAAGTTCACGCTCACCAACCTACTGGCCTAAATCCGAAAAAACATCAATAACCTTGACTATGATTGTAAGCTGCAGCATCTGGCTGCTCACGAGGCAAGCTGCCAATGTGAATACCTCAACAAGGTTTTGCTGAGCGTGAACTATATGCTGGTACAATAGCAGCCAAAGAATGGTGCAACTATTGATGTCAACACTAGCGAGGAGTTTCCTGCATCGACGACATCAGGACCGGTCATGAACACGTCCTTCCTCCAATGTAGAGATCTTAAAAAGGGCGTGAAGCTAACTGAATGGTTGAAATGGATGGAGCACGATCTGTGTGTCTACAAGGCTCCATTTGGCCAGTGGGGTGACCTTGCCACGACTCGACTTGAAGACAGGCTCTTCAAGTACTCGGTTAAGGAGTAGGATGCACAGCGGCCACACCTGGAGTGGTAGTCCATGCCACGAGAGTCTTTCTTTCCTATCATGTGAGCCTTTTAAATACCAAGGAATTCAAGCAATTGGGTAGCTCACTCAAGGCCTACTTGAGCAATTTCACTGTCCTCGTGGAGGAAGCCGAAAGCTCCACCGAGGGCGATGGGACCAAGACCTTCAAGTACTTGGAGTGCTTGCCTCTGGAGTACTTGTATGATGATCTTGCCAGTAATAACTTTGAGGCCAAGACCACCATGAAGACAATGGGCTAGGCCTGGACAAGATGGAGGGCATTTCTCAAAAAGATAGTGAAGTTTATTTGGAAAACCCGAAGCACTACTTGGATGCACGGCTGAACAAGTGCAGAGCAAGGCTGCGACATACACATGGACACTACAAGGGCTGGATGGCCAAGTAGTGGGGTGGGGTTAAGGGCTACAAATTGCAAATTCCCCTGTGAAGACGGATAGCAATTAGAAGGTATCTAACCACTAGCATGGGCTTGACAACGAAGAGACGCAAGCAGTACATGAGCAGCGTAACACAACCTTTTGCGAAGGCCTCTGCCACAACTATCTCCAGCCCGGGTACTTCAAGGCGGAATACCACCAGACCACCGGTGGTGGACAAGAGGCCGTGGCACTAGCTACATTTGTAGTACATTGTGATTGTGTAGGAGGTGACCATGGACAGGGTCGCGGACAAGGTGGCCGTGGCCATGGGCACGGCAGTGGAAACGGACAAGACCATATTGTGGGTTTTCCCCATCGCTGAGTGACGCCAGTTGGGACCACTCCGAAGTTAAAGTGGATCACAGGTGTAGGTTCATGTTTTTAGACGAGGATGCAATGAAATTTGACTTCTTGAGTTCAAATTTCTCTCATGCTTTATCCTCTCTTATTCAGCCTCATTTTATGTTTGCTAACCGACAATGCACATTGAACCTTTTGTCTTTGCAAAATATGCATGATCAAGTTTTCTTGGTGTTGGCACCTCAGAAATGTACAACAATTGTATGATATACTGAGTAAAGCAAATGCCCTCATAGTGATGAGCCCAATAACGTCCACGATACCTTTGGTCAACAATTTCTACCCAGTCAAATGGAAAGACTGGACGGTGCTTTCCAAATTCACAAATAATCACAATATTTGGACACACGTGGGTGAATCATGGGAGTTATTGCACCCGCCACACCAATTCCGTGTTTAACACAAACTCGGCTTGCCGTCATCAAGCCTTTTCATGTGGAAGAGTGGAGACAACATGAAGATGCAGTTCAAGGGACACATAGCTATTTCTCAAGTGAACTTGTCGGATGACACTAAAGGAGATGATTCATTTGTTAGCCTTGGCCATAACTGACAAGTGGGCTTGAAGTACAAGCCATCGATGGTGTAATTTTCATCAGTGGAAACAACATAGTACTCGTGATAAGTACATGAAAAGTAAAAACTTGCATTCAAAGTTATACATAGAGCATCACATTGAAGGTCATCAACCTTCCAAACACGCCAGGGATTGCCTTGAACTACATTGAAGGCGATACCTGGCTCCATGAAAATACCCTACCGCTCCTATTTATCATCGAATTTCTTTTTTGGTCATACATGACACAATTTATCGTTGAAAATTTTCACTTTTTTTGGTCACACTGGGTCTTAATGATGTGGGAGGGAGTCCAAGGTGGCACAGTTAAATTTCAACCAGGGAAGGTCGACTTTTGGCATGAACGCGGAAACGGGCCTCAGCGCGGACTTCGCACGGGAATGTGCGAAGTCGTCGAAGGGGCCCGTTCATGCGTCTTTGCGCCCAGTCATCGCACACGGCATTTGAGCCGTGCGAGATCTGCGGCCTCGTCGGTGGCAAAAATTGGACGTCGCAATAGACACACTAAACTCTGGGTAGGGTCCTGAAAGACACAATAAGGGCACATTTCAAAACATTTTCTACGATAAATACGAGCGGTAGGGTATGCATCTGATGTGCCTTGAATCAGAATGCTTGATCCATCGAAAGAGACAACATTGTTTCAATCTCATTCCGAGCACGTAGTTGTCACTAACTTGGATCAAATTCCATTCAAACTTGTCTGTGATGCAAGCCAAGAGACATATTTGACAAGTCTGTCCGTACTTTTCAGCTTGAGAATGAGTTTTGGAGAACAAATCAAGGAAGACACACTGCAATAGATCAATTCATTGTTGGCAGAGCTCTTGGATACATTCCAAGACCTACCGGTTGGGCTTCCATGAGAACGACACATGGGCCACGTGATTCTACTGAAAACAAAGGTGACATCTCCATCTAGATCCATGTATTGCCTTAGTCCGGCAGAAAGACAAGAGGCCAAATGCCAAATGAGATAGTACCTTACAATAGGGTGGATCAAGACAAGTAGCTCATAAAGTGGTACGCTTCATGGTGAGCGGCACAGCTCCTATGAATCACCTTTATTGTCATGGAACCCTTTGGCTTGCTAAATCAATCTCACCCATCGTTCCTCTTCAAGGCGACGCTTGGCATGTTCTGAGGACGCACCGTCCATTTGACTTGCACTGATCATGGCCTGTACCACACATTTTCATGTCTGAAGAGAATGAACAATCATCTCCTCAGACAACTCAATGTAGCAAGGTGGAAACTTGGAATGCACAAGCACCAAGTAGTGCTCAAATAGAGAAAGAACAAGTCTTGAGTGAACCCAAACCAGGCCATCACTTTAATATATCATTGACCCATAAAACACGAATTGTTTCATATCTGGATGTGAATAATAATTTGAAAGGTGTAATTCACGAGTGCTAAGGTCAACAAGATTCCACAGTATTGACTTCATCCAACACAAAAAGGAGACTAGTGGAGCCGAATCAATGGCTCATACAATTTCTCTCCCATATTCAACCACTAATGTTCTACCTCTACAGTGTAACAATCCAACATGGCAATTATATCTGACTCTAGTGCAAAATCACATTTTCTTGTTACACCTTGTCCTCACATACTTTGGAATTTTAAAGGAGAATCCTGACATGGTAGGTACACCTCGCGTTTCCACAAAATCACTACTAGTGATAACATTGTCGCTGATAAACAATATTTCCACTACAACACTTCCCACAAATGGGACATTGAGCAAGAGAATGTATATGTTGCACACAAGACAAACATTTACAAATGACCATGATAGCGCATGGAATCGATGGTGTTCATGATAACATTCAGATGCAAGAATCTAATAGAAATTGGCACACAAGAAAACAATTGTTATCATAGGTGAGGAAATTTGAAGTCAGCAAAGACTTAATCCTGATGGAAATTCACGACATCTATCAACATCATCAATGGCCATGCTTGACCTGTGGGATACCTTGACACATTTCATGTAGTGTTCAGAAATGGAAACAAAAGGCCCAGAAGAGGGGGAAGTCACATAGCTAAACGTATGAGTTGGGAAACGGTAAAGGACCTCATTGGATGAAAATATCCTTCCCAAATTGAACAATGTGCACTAGCTGAATGCCCATCCAAACGAATCTCATTATTAAAGACAAATTTTGAGATTTCAAACTTTGACAAGCACAAGGAAAATAAATGGTTATACTAATATCAGTACATCTCGGGATTTTTTAAGTTTGTACAATAAAGACTAAGACTTTTGGATGGAGTTGTTGTCAACGAAGCCTCAGAATGTCCGAGTGTAGCATCAAGAGATGCCAAAAATCTGCCATGGGGAGAAGAATCCTTACACTTTGTGTTAATATATTGTAGAGTACTTTGACAATAGACTCAATATTTGATCAGAAAATTTAAAATTTGTTTAATCCAATGTAGCTTGAGCCAGAATAATTCAACTAGTATCTAGGAATTCATGAGTTGTCAAAGTGGGGATGTGCAAGATGCCTTGGGGAATTAGCCAACATTCAGCATGGTGAAATTCATTACCAAACGTGAATAAAAAGACACATCGACCATAAATGTCTACTAGATGACTTCAAATTCATCCAACAGTTATTTTCTTTGAATCTGGTGCTACAAGTTGTACTTGGGGGACTTGTTCGCCATTGGTGGTGTACGGATGCTATAGAAAATACACAAGGGCACAACAAGTTCAAGCCTTGCATTTTGGTCAAGGCACGGTGGAAGGCATTCAATGAGAGTGTGGATCAGACGCGAAGCATTCGGGAGATGGATCGGATCATTCAAAATAGTAGCTTGAAATACTTCTTCACCTTCATCTATGACAACATTAGGGAGCTCATTGTGTACTTCATGAAGTTGAAAGGGAAGGTCCGAAACCAGCTATAGGAGTTCATCACTATGATGGAGGGATACATTAGCAAATAGGTCAGAGGACTACACAACAATATGTAAATCTGGAACATGGACTGCAAAAGTTGACCCATGCTCTAAATAGGGCTTCAAAAGGGAGCCCATTACAAAACTGAGCTGTGAGTTGAATGATTTTCATCTTACCTTTTTTTGCAATCTAATTTTTGGTTGGTTTATTTCTTGGGTGTGTTACAATCTCACCTCTTATTTGGCTTGTAGATTTGAACTACATAATATTATCGCAAACTGAAAGATATTTTACCACTCTAAAAGTGATTTTATGTACAAAATGGGGTTATAAACTTGTCAAACGACGTAAACCCAAAATCTATGTATCATTTGAAACAACAATGCACACTTTCTCAAGTGTAGAGATGCTATCATTTATTTCTTACCGCTTCCTTTCATGTATAAGTGATCATTTCAGTCATGAGGTGTTATTATGGATAATCATGTAAAACAAATTCAAAGGAGGTCAAGTGTATCAGCCAAATTGGCCCCTTTGGGGGTGTCTTGCCAATGTTTTCCCTGATTTTGGCTTTTGCCAAATTTGAGGATGATCGATGCATCCATTTTGTTGACAAACTGGCTATTTAACGTGAAAAAATTATTGCAAACTGCCCTCATTACACCAGCTTATAATTATGTGGACTCCTCCTTGGCCCCGTGGTAGCGGGGCCCAACAGGAGCCCAATGATTAAGAGCAGCAGGCTCCTTTCTATGACAGGTGTAACTCTCAAACCTCTTTGCACAAACCCTCATAACCTGACCTAATCAAATAGTCACAGACCCTTGAATAGAGGAGTTTGTGATAGCTTAGGAATCTCATCACAGGCAAAGCTTTGCTGACTCCGCCAATGAAACTCCGCTTACAACGTTGAATTTATTTGCAAAGTTCAACATTGCCGCTAAAGTCGAACTTCCAAACGAAGTAAAATACACTCTTCTTGAGTGTATTCCTTTCGGGTGATTAAATGCACCTCATGTGTTGTAGATACCGAATCTCTCTCTCTCTCTCTCTCTCTCTCTCTCTCTCTCTCTCTCTCCCTCTCTCTCTCTCTCTCTCTCTCAAACACACACACACACATATACACACACACAAATACACACACATCCAGCCAAGAAGTGTTATAATAGAAGAGCACAAGCGAATGTGAAGCAAGTTCTTCAGTGTGCCTAGCTTTGCAATTGAAGAGGAGAAATGATTATTAACTTCATAGTTACCTAATAAGGAGTGTTCCTTAGGCAATACACACTGTCACCCGAATGAGCAAGGCCCTCATGGGGATTCTAAAAAGAATATGCAAAATTTCAAGCATGTCCCAAAACTAGCTCAAAAGAACAAATTGTAAGAAGATGCAAATCTGTTCTATTCTAGCACTCCCCATTACACCCTGATTTTTCATTATCCAAACCATACAAGCCCTATGGCCTATGTGTGAAAAGAACAAAGGCACATGTGTGCCGTTGGTTAAGAATTATTCACATAGATGAAGAGAGCGGACACAAATGAAGACACTCCCGATGTGTTATGTGTTCTGGATATTGTGATTTACGATATGTAGGTGTTTGATGTGGCGATGATGCATCTAGTTTCAAGCGATATTAAGCCTGACTTGGCTATCACACATTAGAGGGACCTGTAGAATGTGAATGTATTGGTCATGCAAGAAGATGTAGCACCATGTGGCCTCCTGCTTCACTCAGAGCCATAAACTTTGCTTTTATGGAACTTGTGGCAATGCAACCTTGCTTGCCACGTTTCCATTAGGCAACTCCCCCTCCAATATTGAAGACATACCCTGTCTTATTGTGCGATACTTAAAACATCCGTTGCATAGCCACTATCACAAAATCCAACCAAATGGAGACCGTCCTGTGTGTGGTGATATCAAAGAGTGACAACTATTATCTCTATAATGCACTAAAGGACACAAACCAAGGCCATCATGTGAAGAATTTGTGGCAAGCTACTAAACCACGAGAGAAGGATCACTACATATGTAATTACCGTGTGATTGGTGTCAAAATTATACATCAAGTTGCCCATGGTCAACTCGTAAATGTTGGTGTCAACCTCACACCCGAAAGTTGGTTGCATCATGTGTCTCCTTGGTTTCCTCTAGTGTACCACACTTGGGAGTTACCACTTATCGCACACCGTCTAGGGTAGTAACATACATCATAGCCAAACCCTTCACGTAGAATTACTAATGAATCTCAATCCACCCCTCTTGTCTATTCTGCCTAACCTCTAGACCAAAGAATGTGCCAACCTCTTCCCAATCCTTCATTTTCCATCTTTTATTCAATGGATCCTTTTTTCAAGAAACCTTTGTGATGGATGGAGATAAGGTAAGAAGATCATCAATATACATAGGAAATTCTACCAGGGATCTCATCTCTTCTCAAACAGAGAATGAGTGAATAACATTCCTGCTAACTCCTTCCAACACCGTGTAGACTATTTGAGACCATATAATAGTTTATTGAGGAAACAAGCCCTCCCACTCCCATCGTCCATTTTTTCAAGTTGTACCATGTAAATCTCCTTTGGTTATGTATTTTTTTTAAGAAAATAGCTCTTCACACTCATCTGGTGTATCTCAAATTCAAAGTTTTCTTCTCTTACAAACAAGTCATGACCATAGGAGTAATTGTTGACAGGTACAAAAGCATCCCCAAAAATAGCGTCTAGAACCAGAAATTATTTTTTTTGTAAGACATGCATTGTTTCTATCAATATACCATCATTATCAAATTTTATCACAAACACCCACTTCGCTCTTGTGGATTTCCATCTAGGCGGCAAGTTTACCTTCTCTAACATATCAAATACACGAATCTCATTCAAATCCTCCTCAAATATCTGTAGTCATAAGGGAACATGTGGACATGAAATTACCTCCCAATACATCTAAGGAAAAATGGTGATGTCACACAATCTATCATGATTTGTGAACCCTCAAACCCTACCTGTCAACTCATTGTAGCCCCCAACAATGGTAAAAGGGAGGGAAAATTGTTGACCACGTTACACATGCTTTATTGCGACTTCTTATCCATAAATCTTAGACTTTTTCTCCTCTAGTAATCCTCCCTATGGAGAGGTGCAATAACAACGCTAGTGCCAAGCTTCAAGGCGGTGAATAAGTAACTATGTCTGGAGCATTGTATGGAAACATACGGATTTTATGGTGAATTATTACGTCCACGTCTACTAGGAATGCTATCCCATATGGGCCAAATAAATTTTGGAGGCCATCCCTAAAGCAATCTAAAGGCCCTTCTGTGTAATATAGTGTGTTGGCATGCGGGAAATGGTTGTGCATGCCTCTACTTAGCTCTCAAAAGGAGGCTAGTTACCTACTACATAATACTGTACAACTACCCTGGTCACTGAGTCCTCTAGTTGACTTGCCATGCATCATGCACCCTTGGCATGAGGCCTGTACTACATCATCACCCCCATGCATGTACCCTGGGACCTTCAATCTGCATGGAAAAATGTGGTACAAGCTTTAGAAGGCTCTTGATCAATGGATCTCATACAGTAGTATGGCAAGATCAATGGTCGTGAAAGGAAAGCCTTGAGAGCAAGCAACTTCTTTAGGAAGCTTCACCTAAATACCTGACAAAGCTTCCTGAAAGAGGAAGCTTCTCCCTAGTGTAGTAGGCATGCTAGTGACGACTCTGATCTACAGGAAGCTTCTCCTTGAAGGAAGCTTCCCCTAAGTAAGGAACAAGAGACAATAGACGTAAACCACCTGAAAGAAGCTTCTCCTTTATGTGGTCAACATGCCATGTCTATAGGTATAAAAGGCATGTTTCCTCTCTGTTCACATTCATCTCAAAATTCTAAGAAAACTCAGATATGCTCAAGCCTCCCACTGTAGAGCATCGGATCTAGACTCTGCTAGAGATCCATACGAGGCCCACATGAGCCTAGCAAGTCCTACCATCTAGGATTTATGCTGCCCTAAAGGCCAACCAACCTAGATGCTATGCCAAGACCCTTGCCACGGCGGTCTACAAAGCCTAGCAAGGCATTTCCCCTCAAGAGGTCATGAGCTGTGCTAGCCTAGCTTGTCTAGGACTTTCATGTACCATGGCTGTACCTTGCATTGATCAAGATTCATTATTTTCCATCCAATATTTCTTGTGATTTCTACTGTTTTTATACAAGCTGCACTACAAATCACCCAAGGGTATTTTCCATTGCTCCCTATCACAAAAATCAATATGGTATCAGAGTAGTAGATAGTGCTCTTACCAAAGTGTAGCATAAGTAACAAAAAAATAAATTAGTAGTGGAGACGTTCTCCACCAGCTCTGTACAAGTGCTAGGCTAAAGGCAGAGGTGAGGCCACTTCAAACGCATGAGTGATGTTCCACCAAAACAAAAGAAATAGCAACATTGAGGAGGATGATTCTAGGTGAGCTTCTCCTATTCTTGATGACCAATCTATCATGCATGGCTTGTGCATGGGTTATGAGTAATGGTGCCATGTTGCAGATCATGCACAACGCCAAGCGATAGAGGCACATTGCTTACGTGAAGAGGTGCAACATATGGCATAGCATAAAGTCGCAACAACCTATGGAGCACGAGAGAGAGGTGATAAGGTAGCAAATTGTTGCTCTATAGCTTAGGAACAACTTATCCATATAGCTCAAGCATCACAGACGCATCAGATACAACACTCACATGCGGCTCAAGCAACCCAAATTGTACAAATTTAGCAATAGCTGGCATGGACTTAGCAAGAGCAGCTTCAACAGCAATAGCTCCATCATTAGCAATAATAGCAACTATAGGACCTACATCTCTAGTGACTCAGTGTTGAAATCCCACCTCCGTATGGAACTGTCGCACATCAACCTCAATAACTTTGACAATATCGATTTCTACATCATCAATGCCAAGTCGCGTCATGATCAACTTGCAATGACAGATGCTCTTGTATGAGAGCTCGTAGCCATGACCTTTATCCTCAACGCATTGACTAGGGACTAGAAAAAATTCCGGAAGGTACTTAAGTTCAAGCATGAAGCAAAGCTCACTGAATCATACGTTTACAAAATGCTTTGAACTAAGAAGCATGATCAAAAGCTAAGAAAAAAATTAATTACATGTGTTGAATATAACTTACCAAGACGTGAGCGCTTCCGTGTCCTTCCCTCAGCCCTCGCAAAATAGCCATTCCACCAAGTTGCATCCATCCATTCGTTTGTCAAATCCTCAACAAACACCAACCATCAACTCGCGTACAACAAAAATTCAGGATCACATCCTATAATTGAGTGCTATTCTTGTAAGAAGATTAGGCACATTAAGAAAAAGTGTAGAAAAAGGATGTGAGATGAGGAGCAAGCAAGGCAACAAAATTACAAAGTAACTCGTGAGGAAAGTAGGCAAAGAAGGAAGGTGGGAGTAACAAGAAGCAACCAGAGAAAGTGAAGAACAAGGAAGCCAAGAAGAAGGATGGAGGCAAAGAGAAGTTGCTTGATTATGTAGGATCATTTTTCAAGCTCTCAGAAAATCAGAGTGATGATTTGATTTGCTCCACCTACGTGTGGTACCTAGACAGTGCGTGCACTTCGCACATCACATGTGACAAAGCCTTTCTCCGTGAACTTTCATCCTCCTCAAAAGGCTTTGTTATAAGTGTGTGTCCAAAAAGCAATAAGTGTATGTCTTAGGTAGAGGAAAGATGACTGTAACTAATTACAATGGTACTTAAGTGAAGTTTGGGGATGTGTTGTACATACCTGCTATCACGATGAACCTTCTCTCACTGGGGCCGCTGATGTAGAGGGGCGCGCGAATTGTTCATAATGGACAACATGCCACATTGAAGAGCTGTGAAGGTGAGACTTTTGTAGAATATTTTCTTCTTTATGGCATGATTAAGCTGGACTTTGAAGCACCAGCTGTAACAAGAGGGCGAGATACGGCCTTCACAATAGATATTCTCCAAGAGATTTCTAGAGTAGACCTTGGTTTGTGGTACAAACGGCTAAGCCACATAAACGAGCAAACCATGCATATAATGCAAAACCACAAGCATGTAAATGAACTTGATATGAAGGAAAGTGGTAGCAACAATACAGCAAAGCCGTGTGATGACTGCGTACAAGACAAACTACCACAATAGATTTTTCCTATGGCTACGAAGTGTGACATTAGCTACAAGCTAAAGCTGGTCCACACCAACATATGTGGACCCCCACCAATAGCCAGAGTCTATGGAGGGCATCGTTACTTTTTTCTCTTCATCGAAGATGCCATAAGGATGGTATGGAGTTATTTTCTCCACACAAAATATGAAGCTTTAGCATGTTTCTTCAACTAGCTCGTGATCACCAAAAGGCAAATCAATAAGAAACTAAAGTATCTACGTTTTGACAGTGCTGGCAAGTACACCGCTATGGATTTTGTGAATCAACTGGAGGATCCCGGCGTTGTGCACCAATTCTTCATGCCATACAATCCGCATTAGCATGGAGTAGAATAGATAGAAAACTACATGATATATGAGAAATTGAAGTCAAAGTTGTTGGGCACACAACTTGACAATTCATGGTGGCCATGTACACTTCAGCAAGTAGTGTGAATAAGTAACCCCCTGCCACATGTGTCGCTACTGATAATGACACCCTTCCATGCATGGAATGATAACAAGCCTGAAATTTCCATGTTACATACCTCTGGGTGCATGGCTCTCCTTCACGTTCCAAAGGAACTTCAGTTGAAGCTAGCTGAAAAAGCAACATGGGGTTTCTTCCTTAAAAAATCCCTAATATGAAGGGGTGATATTTCTACGACATGGAATCCCATCGGATGATCATTAGTAGAGAAGCTAATTGTTTTAGAACTTGGAGAAATATTCTTGAGAGGCTAAGGAATCAAGTGAGCCTACTCTACTTGAAAGATTCTAAGACTCCTATGTGGAGACGCAAGAGGAGGGAGAAGCAGGCAATGCGCCTCTTACCCTTCTTGATGTGGATAAGGTGGCTCAATAGTTGGTGGCCCCATGTGTACCCATTGAAACTTTCATGAATAAAAGCATCTCCGCTGCTCATCAGCCTCTTGTAGAAAATCATGACAAAACCAAGGTGGCGAGTACATAAGATGGTCCAAATTCAACACGAAACCACAAGATAAAGCTGCCACACACGGCGAGTGCCTCACATGCGTCATACAACAACAGTTGTAAGAAGAAGAGGAGTAGGAGATAAAAGAAGCAAATATGGTAATCACAATGTGCCCCATATACAAGGAGGCGAATGAAGTCCTGGCGGATTTGAACACCATGTACCTTGATGCTCTCGTCTCAATGAGCATGTTGTTGCCAAAGCCTAAAACTCTTAAAGAAGTCCTACATAGTGAGCATGCTACACAGTGGAAAGCAAAACTTGGCGTGGAGTGCCAAAATCTTATGGATCAAGGGACTTGGAAGCTCACAAAGCTTCCATCTCAGTCTTGAAAGGTGGGAGTGAAGTGGATGTTTCATATCAAAACAAAAGCTAATGGGAGCCATGAAAAGTTCAAGACATGCGTCGTAGCAAAGGGGTTCATTCAAGTTGATGGAAAAGACTCCTACAAAACCTACGCTCCCGTGAGCTGCTACACCACCACCCACATCATGTTAACACTTGCAGCTATGATGGACTACAAGGTGGAGCGGATTGAAGTAAAAAATGCCTTAATGAATGGCAAAATAGATAGTACCATTTGCGTGAAACAACCAGAGGTCTACAATGACAAGTGTGACAAAGTGTGAAAACTGGTAGAGAGTCTCTACGGACTGAAACAAAACCCCCATGCATTGGTATTGGAAACTACAAGTAGTCTTGGATTCTCTGGACTTTGAGCGTTTAACCTATGATGACTACCTCTTCCTTTATCGAGAATCACCATGCAAAAAGCTTGGCTGCTACGTGCTTGTCTATGTTGACGAACTTCTCATTGTTGGTCTTTCAACAGATTTCATCAAAGCCACAAGAACCACCATGGTACAAGAATTCAATGTGACACTCATACCAAGAGTTGAGTACTACCTGAGCATGAATATCAAACAGGATCAAGAAGTGCGTACACTTCACTTAAGCCAGCAGACATATAACTAAAAAAGCTACAAACGATCTAACGTACACAAATAACACATGCCAACACCTTCATCACATCAGTAGTTGACACATGAGGGACAGAGTTCAAGGAGCAAGACCAACTACCACAAAAGAATCAAATAATCCATGCACGCAGTAAGTTGCACATGATCAAATATACATCTTTCCATAAGAAACCTGGCTCGTGGAAAATGAGACTTGTACGGAGGCAACATATAAGAAGCTAGACAAAGCTCTTGGATACCTAAAAATGACAAGGTTTGCTAGTCTTTTCTGTGGACAACAACCAGCCTCAACCTCGAGTGCTACTTTGACGTAGATATTGGGGGAATGGAGAAATACTGTCGAGTACAACGGATTTCGTGTACTTGCTGTGTAAAGAAGCAGTGCCTTGGATGAGCAAGCAAGAGAACCTTATCACACTCAGTTCTATAGAAGCTGAGCGTGTTGCTGCCAATTCAAGAGCACAAGATGTCATGTATCTTTACAACCTCCTTTAGGACATCGGATTGGCTAGAGTGTAACCAACAAAATGTTTTATTGAAAAAATGTCTCTGATTGACTTCGCAAAATCAACAAAATTCCAAAATGAAGTACATCGTCATTTGTGAGTAAGAGTTAATCATGCATCTTTTATACATAGCTTCACCAGTGTACATAGAGTGTCTTTTGGAGAAGCTTCTTGGAAGGTCAAGGGATTAAGTTATTTGATGTGTACACTTCATGTGTTGTGGAAAAAGTACTGAAGGACATGAGATATAGGATTGTTTATCCAGATTTGCTTTTTCAGGTTTCTCTACTTTTCCATTCATTGATTTCTTTCATTATATGAAATACATTGTGTTCTTTGTACCTAGGGAAAACCGGTCTTGCAGTTGGTTGAACATATAAAGGTTATCTACACTTTATTTCCCGGATAATCCTTGGCAGTTCAATTTAGATTATCATTTCAATCTGTTGGTCTCCAATAGTTTACAGTTGTCTGATTTCCATTCTTTTTCCAATACATAGAAGTGAGCAAGATACCGTCCCGATCAAGTGAGGTACCAAAAGGTTGAGTTTTACCTCGACCGGTAGCAACGGAATGGGACCTGAACAGGGACCCAAACTATGGGACTAGAAATTCCGGGTCCCTGTTGAGATCTTTCATGATTGCCCAGTTGACTACAGTTAAGGTCAGCTCAAAAGATCCCTTTTGTTGCTCTTGTTTGATTCGGTGCGGAAATAGGATTTCATTATTGGGAGTGACCAAACCATCAATAGAAAAGTCAGGAATAGAAAACCGCAATGGGGCATAATGTTGTTTGCTCGACTGATTCAAATGTGATGGATAGACAGGCCGTGGAAGGTACCATTTCTTGTTTCTGTGTATTTTACATTCACATGAACATTGCTGTGCCAAAGAGAATTGCAAATTCATCTCAACATAATCAATGAGCAAACAACTTAATTTGTCAACGGTCAACCTGTTGCCTTTCTTGGAACTTCCCTTGAATAAAAGTGCACATGCTGAATGTTTGGACACATGGACCGTTGTACATTTGCCATTCCAATTGGCTTGTACACTTCCAATCGGGATGGGGGGAGGAATGCCGGTGGTTGCACAAGTGTGCAATCATCCTCCCCTCCAAGAATGAAGTGAATTAGGCCATTGTTGGAATGTGTGAACATCTTGATGTATGACATCGACGTCCACAATGTACACTAATGTGGTATCTTAATGGCATCAGAGTGTTGATTTTCAATCTATACTGACTAGTACACAATGTGCATTGAATGTTCTGGTTTGAATTTCAAATCCACTAGTTTCAAAAGCAACAATAGGCAAATTAAACATAATCAGTTGAAAACTCAACATTCGCACAACCTAATGCAATAAAAAATTTGTCATTATTCATTCACAAATAAGAAATGATGATTTTATTCATGTGTAGTGCACCTTATCATCACGTGTTGGATGGGTTGTCAAAGGTGAACATATAGGTGGATTTTTCATCAGTCAAAGTAAATGTTGGCTGTCAAACAAGATCATGTATAGTCTCAATATTCTTCTTGGCTTGATTATCACAAGAGGACTGTTACAAGGGATAGTTTGGAAATACATAATGAACCCCCCTCAAGAAATATATAAATATAAGATGTATGGAAATAAATGTTTTTATCTTGTGATCAGATAACGAATGTTTTGCAGTCGAAGTATACCCCGTTTCATTTGGATGACTACAACACACACTTATTTGTACTGACTGTCCATCTTTACATTATGATCTTCTCTGAACTCGCATTTTGCACAATCTAAACCACACTCCGTAAAGTTTTTTGTAATATATGGACTCGTGTGTTGAAAATTGAGGGCATTGATATTATTAGGCAATCCACAGAAAAACAAATCTTTGACACAGTAACGAAGTGCACTAGCCTGCTACGAGAAGTATAATGCACTCGGATGATAAAGCTTGAATGAAAGCCTTGATTCCTCTCCGATGGATGGACGCCTCTTGGCTTGTTCAACGAGTGATTGAACAAAGCGAATAATATCCCACTCAATATAAAACATTTATCTGATAAGTCAAAGTTAGTACAGAGGTCAGATGAAAGAATACAATGATCGAGTTTGTGTTTGAGCATGCAAAATGTCTCATTTCAAAAAAGTTACACTTCATTCTTTCATGATTGTAAAATGAAAACGACAAGAATAAATGATGAATTTTACATATTTCAAGCAATGTAAGAATGAAAATACCCAACCAAGAAGCTTCATGCAAGGCAAAATATACTATTGAAACTTTCAAAGATATTTCTTATCCAATGTACACTCCTCTTTTGGTGGTTTCCCTTAATTCAAGTAACCTTCAGGAAAATTCATCAAGACAAGGAGGAAATGACTATGTTCCTTCCTTTCTATGGGATATTGCATTGTACACGTATTTGAAGATACGTAGTTTTGGGGTGATTGGGACTAAATAACATTCGTGTGAATTGGATTTGTTCAATGGTACAAGATTGAACAATCAAACTCGTGCATCTCCCAAGCACTAAGCAAGATACCAACATTTTAACAAAAATCATTTTGAAAGGACGTCTTTTCTTGGTGTATGGAGAAATTTTATCTCACATGTATCACCCTCTCATAGTATGTGCAGAAGCGGCCAGTTGTGGATAGGATGTGGAACTCCAAGACACGCAACTCCACCATCATGCAAGCCTACTTTACACACACAGATACCACATGCTTCATGGTGTAGGAGAAAATATAAATTGAATCTAAAAAATCCAAAGTAGCAAGATCAAAATCAGCAAGTTGTCGTTCAATAAATCGACGAGCCTATTGTGGACCTCAGGAAAATATGATGTTTTCGCGCATTTTTCTCCAAAAATCACTGCCAAAAAACATTTTTTTACTGGATTCCAACATATTGCAACAGCCCCAGTAGCGCCATAGCAGGTTTTCCTAGCTAGAGAGGAATTGGGATCTGAAAGATGGCTTCATAAGCCTGTATTTCCACCATTTAGATCTTCGTTTGCTGGAGATTCCGCTAGCATATTAGAGACCCTCTCACAAAAAGTAAGATCTACAACAATTGAAAAATCCTGCTTTTCCATTAAAAATGGTCAAGCAAAGTGTCTAAACCTTGACAAAAAGGGAAAAACTATGATGATCAAGCTGATGAGAAGATTATTGGAAGGATCTAGCAGATGAGGCACAAAGGGTGCAAAGGCATGCAATCCTTGTGGAGTATGCATCAGGCATCAGTGGAAAATCCACTAGACGTGATGCCCGTCCAGGTGATGTTTTGCCAGAGTGAGATACATCCTCAAGGTGCCATCTGGTTGATGACTCAACGAAGCGTGTAGAGTGGGAGGGATCACAGCAGAGCAACAAGGTGCCACCAAAACTGCCGTGCCGTAGTAGGAGGCAGCACAAAGCGGGGAAGCACTTCGGCGCAACCACCGGTCGATTGATCGGCATGACGCGGTGCATGTTGGCTGCATCGACGGAGTTGAAAACAGTGCAAAAGGTGCTTGTGAAGCCTGAAAGGGATTAATGGGATGTAACAATCAAACTGGAGCTGGCATCCATCATGGAAAATGACACGTGGGAGCTGGTTGATAGGCCAAAAGATGCCAAGGTCATCGGCTCAAAGAGGGTCTTCAAGACCAAAGTCACAAAGGAAGGTGTGCTTGACAAATACAGGGTGCGGCGGTTGGCAAAGGGATGCACATATCGTAAGGGCGACCAGTACAATGAGACGTTTTCTTTTGTCACCAACGGAAGGATATGACAGGGGTGTCCTATTACGCCATGGTGGCGACTCGACCAGACTTGGTCTTTGTACTGGGCCAATTGAGCAGGTATGTGGTTGAACCAGTGCCACTACACTAGAAGGCGATCTAGTGCATCATCTGTTACCTACAGGTGATGCGGCACACGTGGTAGAGGTTTGAAAAAAAAGGGCGATCGGACCCGTTGCGTCTGGTTTGTTACACAGATGGAGACTACACTGGCGATGTGGACAAGCGAAATTCCACATCCGGCTACATGTTCTTCCTCATTGGTGAAGCGGTCTCGTGGTGTATTAGAAATCAGGACTACGTCGCTACCTCTATAGTAGAGTCAAAGTACATCACGTTGGCTAAAGTAGTAAAGGAGGTGGTATGGCTTTGCAGGTTGCTGGGGGAGCTTGGCATGATGCAACAAGGGTGGTGCAAGAGGACAACACCAATGCTATCTCGTTAACCAACAACTCGACATAGCATAAGAGGAAAAATCACATTGACGTGCATTACCATTATGCATAGGACATGGTGGAGAAGGGATGGGTGGTGCTGCAGCACTACAAAACATGCCACATGCTTGCAGATTGCTTGACCAAAGCGCAAGTAGTGGTTTGGCACGTGATGAGCATGGCCAGACGTGAGGTGAACAGTTGTGAAGGGTTGGAGGGCATAGCATAAGATGAGTGAGAGCAATCAGGAGTAGCAGGCATGGAAGGTGCAAGGTGAAGAATGTTTTATTTTTGCCCCTCAAGAGACATCGACAAGCCGCTAGAGGGGGGAATATTTGCAATTCACTATAGCTCCCTGAGGAGTTCTCCAAATCTAGATTGGATTAAACTCATAAAAAGTTGACCAGTTTCTGAATCCGGTGGAAGTTGTTTCACCGGAATCGGATAAGTAACCAGGAGATATTGGCTTCCAAAGTAGGGGTGTGTACTGTGGCTCGGGGAGTCGGCTGTGGTTTGACCGCCGGTGGAAAACCCACCGGAATGAGTAACAAATGTCCATCTGGGTAGTAAGCCATGGAAGATTGCCAAGGCGATTGGTGGATAAGATTCACTGGAACCAATAGTACAGGTGGTTACCAAGGAACTCCGCCAAAATCTTGACTCGGAGTTCGAAACTCAGAAATATAGTTTGTTACTCGGGGACTTGGTCAACATTCCTACTGCAAGTCTACGGAAAGATTTTGAACCACATCAATACCCATCACCAAACTTGATTATTAACTCATCAAAACACATCTCAAAGGTGCAGGAGGTACCACCACTATGTGTAGGGACATTTGCGTCCGTGGGAAGGGGTTTTGATGGGTCCTTGATGTGTTAGTGCACCTCGACGGAAGACATGGTGCCCGTCGCCGACTGAGCGACTGGATTGGGGTGTTGTGCTTTGGCTGATGTATCGGGAGCTACGGTTAACCGAATGGCACATGACTTGGTGCTTTGGAAAGATTGTAACTAGCCCTATAACTTGTCAACTCCTTTTTACATCCAAGAACTGATGCTAAATTACGTTATTCCCTCTGAAAAAATGACTTTCTTGCAACTCTGTCCAACTCCCACAAACATAGTGTGAGTTGACTAGTAGGTTCACACTTAGACTCAAAACTCACACAAAGCAAAAACCCATGAACACAAGTGAAGATCCGTCAATCCACGTTGGAACTACCACCCATGGGCAGGTTTTGATACCATCTCGCAGTAGCAAGGGGTTGGCTTGCAACCAGCCCTTGCTATTGCGAGGGTTGGCTTGTGGCCAGCCATCCGCTGGCTACCGGCCAGTTGGCAACCACCTGGCTCAGTGGCCGGCGGCCATTCAAGTGACCGGTCGGCCATCTACCAGCAAGCAACCATCCCTCGATTGAGTTGGTGGCTTGATCGACGGTCAGGAGGACACAAGGCCTTGAGGGTTGATGCATATGGCCTTGTGCCCTCGCCCTTGCCCACCCTGCATGCTTGCGATAACAAGCGAGGATGAGGGATAGAGCGAGAGCAAGAACGAGGGGAACACAAGAGAAGTCGACACAAAATCACCAATGTGTAAAAAAGAAACTTGAGTTCATTCAGGTCAAACTGGGAGATTTGAAACTAAAAAATGCATGCAAACTCATGTGTTTGAGATAATACTCCCCTCGTTTTGGATCGTGAACGTGTGGGCAATGTAAAAACAGAGATGGGCCTCCAGAGACTTAAAATATTCAAGTTTCCCTACACGGGTTATTAACGACAATTGCTCCCAGAGTGATGTGGAGAGAAACATCCCTCGAGCAAGTTTGGATGTCATTATACAAACTCCGATGATGACCAAAGTGTAGGATCTGGAGAGCTGACACGTTACACCTATGATGACAACCGTCGGATTTGTCAAACACATATATACATTAGTTAATAAAATAATGAGGCATATCTTAGGTCATGGATGCTCACTTGTGGATTTTAGGGACTCGTGTACTTTTAAGTTATAACTGAGCTATACTCGATGTAAAGTTGAGAAAAAACTAGATGGTTCACAATGGCTATTTTGTAATTAGCAGCAAGTGTATGTAACGATTGTAGATCAAGGCACCACACAAAGATCATTCGAAGGAATTCATAGAGTGGAGTTTAGAGCTTGCCAAAGGGGTTCTTTCTTCCACATCAATCTAGAGACTATTTTCATCAATGACGCGTAGGGAGACTTGAATGTATTGAGTCTGTGGAGGACCATTTCCATTTTTACCTCGCCCCTCCCTCTAGGTCCAAAATGAGGGAGATTTTGTCTTGAACTCAAGAGTTTGCACGATTTTTTAGTATAAATATTGACCTTCAAACTAAGCAGAATTGAGTCTTATTTTTTATGAAACGGGGGAAAACTGCCATGTGTGAGACACATGTGATGATTTTACGCTCAGACATTCAGACTTTTCTCACTCTTGCTTATGCTCTCCCCTCATCCTTGCTCACATTGTGAGGTCAGTTTGGGAGAGATTTTAAGGGCTGGGGGCCACTGGCCTCGACCCTCAAGGAATCGCGGCATCCAAGTCGTTGATCACTTCACAAACTTGATCAACGACATGCAAGTGGCCGGTCAATGGCCGGCTCGTTACTGGACCAGCCGCCGGCTGCCAATTGTCCACCTGTCAGAGAAGGGCTGCCTGCCGACAAGCCCTTGCTATGGCGAGGGGTGGTTGTCAAGAAATCTCAATTTTGTGAGGGGAGAGGGCTGAACTATACCTCCTACTTCATTTCTAACCATGTATTATGAATAGTCTAGGTTCATGCCAAAGAAGTAGGAGTGTCAGATAGTAAGGCGTCAATATTGTGAAAGAAGATGAATAATTTCAATCACCAGCTAAACATGAACACATGAAAAAAACTTTGACATAAACTACGGCATGTTGGTCAAGACATATAGCGACCTCTCTCCTTTAGGCTAGAGCGTTTGCACGACAATTATGTTGGACGTCCCAAACCTCCTATAGTCTTCCGTGTATGAATGTAGTCTAGCAGGAATATTTTCACTACTTTGGCATTCAAGTGTTGCCTCCTAGAACTTTTCGGTCTTTGCAAGCTACTTGTCCACTCTAGTACTCATTGAACACACCAGCGGACAAGCCAGATTTGTGCTCCCATAGGTTATATCCAGTTTCACAACCAGTTCAATGGAGGAGGTCTTCACCAGCAACCCACAATCGAAGTGTATGCTCACCATGTTGTAGTAGGAAAAAGACCATATATTGGTCGTCAAACGTGAGATCTACTAGTGGTGGCTGAACGGTTCATTCTACCATGTACGGAGATAGCATAATTATGTAAAAGATATTGTGTTCCTTTATACTCTCTAGAATTAGCAACCAGTATGCCACCAGCCTGATGCATGCAATGATGGAAAACTACATAATCCACTTCAGAAGAAGTTTTCATGATTTTTGAGCTTTCTGCCAAAGGTTCTTCGTGTTAAGAAACACCTTGTAGTCAACTTCAAACGAGACCTTTCGACGAATGTTGTCATTGCTCAACCACTAGAAGGTGGCCTTTTGCCTCCTGTAACAAGCAATATATGCACTTGGCAAAGGGTTTAGTAGAAGGAGCATGTCCCTCTGAGCTACGACTGTTCACCAATGAATTCAACCACTAGATACAGACCAGAATTCAATAGGAAATGTGTGAACTGCAAAAACGTGTTCATCAAGTTGCTCATCGCACGCTTCTTTGGTACTAGGAATTGTTCCGAGTCATTCACCCATGGTCTACGTACATGACGAGAATCTGCTCTAAAGTGCAATTCATGCCCTCTATGTTTCCGTCACTTTGAGGGTGAAATGCCTCCAACATCTGAGACTTGCTACTCGTGCACATTTTTCCTAAACATATTTACAATTGTTTTATCTTGATCAGAGATAACACGCAACGGTAAGCCATGGTATCTTTATAGAGGAGACAAGTGATCTCATCTGGTTCTATAAGAGTGGTTGTAGGAGTGTAATGTGTCATCTTTAATAGATGATCCACAACCACTAGTATCCCACCGTGGCCACGGGCCATCCCCGATGGACAAGTAATAAAGTCTATGTTATGACACTCCCATGGAGTTCCACGAATAGAGAGTTGTTGGAGGATTCTAGCAAGCATTCTTTTAAAGCAATGGTTCAAATTTCATGCAATACTTAAAGAAGTTGGAACTCCACCCTGGTCACCAATAGTGGACCAAGAGAGCTCATAACGTCCTTCGTGGTACCGCATGACATGCCACCGGTGGGTCATGGAAATGGGAGATGATCGTTTCTCAAAATTTCACCAAGTCTGTCACAACAACGTAATCTCCTTTCGAAAAAACCCTTGTATGCTCCACCGATTTGCACCCTTCTTTTTTCCAATATTCTCCAAACTAAGAATCCACATTTCATCTCATCCCGCTGTTTAAAAAAATTGTAGTGGATGATCTCTTGAGGTGGTTGCCATAGAGGCCCAGAGGGATCTGGTCTTTGTATTGTAGCTATTTCAATGGCCATAATTCACCCACAAAATTCAGTGGTTGATTCATGTTTGATGGGCTGTTGGCTAAGTAGATCGGCCATGTTGATGCGTCTTGGCCGATACTCTTGCTTGAATGACAATCAGCACATGCATTCAATCTAATGCAATTTTCATCTTGACAGGTTTGGTAATGTTTATAAAGACACAAATGGGTTGTTTTTAGTCGTGATGTTATTCCCCCTAGCACCATTGAGGTAACAACTCCACATCTTGAAAGAATGTACCAAAGCGAATAACTCCAAATCACTAGTCGTGCACCACACCTCAGTGGGAATGAGTTTACGACTCTTATATGCAACTATATGCCCATTTATGTTGTACATTACTATGATTCCTGCTACCAACACATCAAATTACAGTTCTCATGGTTACAATGGATCCAAAAGAGTTAAGATAGGAGTTGTGGATAGAAGTTATTAGATTTTGAGGGAACCATTTTTTATGTCATATGCTTCTTCCCAATGCATGTCATTTTGTTTGAACGACAAACACCCATGCAAAATCCATTGAAAGTATATTTTAAGGCCAATGAAATACCTAATCTCTCCAATATTCACTCAGCGCGACCAATTCACCATGGCTTCGACCTTTTTATTTGACATTGATACTTTTCTTAACAACTACGAGTCTACGGTATTAAATATCACCGTGTATAGACTTGAAATTGCTCTCCTTTGCATAGTTTTTTCACTCCTAGAGGAATGTGATGAATTCATAAAAAAACTTTTATGTGCTCTTCCATTGATTAAATAAACCAATATGTTGTCCGGGTAAACCAAGATATCCTTAACAAGTTGGCTCATTTTTTTTTGGGTTCATTTCTCCTTGGAAGGTTTCCTAAAGACCAAAATTAGAAGCAGATAATATCCCACGAGCATCCAACATGGTATTGTGAATACATCACCTTCCAATATATGGATTTGATGGTATCTTTAAGAAAACTCCATGGAAGAAAAGGCCGTTTTCCCTTAGACTATATCAAATAGAAAATAATTGATTTTGACCATAAGCTCGTTCAACATCCATTTGTTTGTGGACATTTGTAGCATCCTTCATGTTAAAACAAAATATTGGCACACTGTACAGAAAGATACTAAACCCAATCCACCATATTACAAGGTGCTTTTTTCTTTGGAATTTGGCCTCAAGCCTTTCAGCCCGGATATTGCAATACATGGATCCAAAAATAGGAGTCGCCTTTGGTTGTACTGGAATCGTGTAGCCCATATGTTGATATGGTGGAAGCCCAGGTAGTAGGTCAAGAACTTGACCAGTAGAGAATTAAATCACTTTGGCATGTATTCCTTCACTTATTCGTTTGTAGATGGGCCAAGATATATTGATAATAGTTTTGAATACATCTTTTTTCCTACATCATAGACAAGCTGGCGTAGACCTTACGTTGGGTCAATGATAATTGTGTACTCCGAATCAAAGTGGCATTGCCCCTTTCTGATGGTAATGCTGTTTTATTCAAAGAACATTGTAGCATCAATTTAGTGGAGTCAAGGATAACATACAATCATGTATAATGGATAAAGGAATAGAGTACCTTCAACACGATACCATGCGTACATCCATGAATACAAACTTTGCTTTGGACGTACCGATCATAGATACCAAATGGTTCTCTCTGGAAAAAATGTGTCATCCAATGGCTCTTTCTTGAGGCTCATATTTTAGATAAAGCCAAGGTTGACAATATAGTCATCCCTTTCAATGTTAGCCAACACTTTCCAAGGAGCACCAGCTAGTTGTCCTTTGAATTGCATCATCATGTTGCCTCTGCTCTGCCTAGTAAAAATGATCGATGATGGGAAGCCCAATAAGTGGTAAATATGGATTTGGTGCGATAGACACCATAACTTCCATGTTTCCCACTTGGATCCACATTTTTTAGATGTGTGTGAATTTTGAAAGTATCTTTTAGTCTTTCAATTTAACATAGTATAAATTGAAGACCAAAGGCAATGTAAACATGATTCATTTCATTGCCTTGAGGGCATTTTCTTCGAGCACAACGCCTTACAATTCTTGAATAGTGCTTGGTTATCCCACGAATAATGATCGTATATCTTGTCTAGAGACAGGTTTAGTGGAAAATGAGAATAAGCAAGTCTATAATAAGATTGAAAAATTGAGGAGAAAACAACAAAGATATTTGAACTCATTAAGACCTCAAACGTTTTTACTTCCTCATCTGATAACATGAATCCACACTTACGGTCCATTGTTCCCCCTGAGTAGTCCCCACTGACGTTCCTTGGGAATGGAAGAAAGCCGCACTTTGACCTTTTTTGGTCTCAAGACCGAGTCCACTGACGTGGCCATTGTGCTGTCCAAAACCCTATCCAAGACCTCCTACCGGACCACCCGTATAAGGTACTAGATTTACAACAAATGCCACTGCCCGTTTTCCACCACAAGTAAGCTCAATGAACTGAATCCTAAAGTAACCGGGCTGCATAAAATTGTGGTAGAGTTGCTTGTAGAAGGTCATATTGCGATGCTCACGCACAGCTTGGAGCTCATTGTTTTGGTGGTTGCACTTATGGTTGGGGGCACTTTTCTTGTCAGTCTTCTTCACTAGGTAATTTGCAGGCTACTTGTCCTTAGCCTCAAATCACTGCTTGCTTGTCCATCTAATCCTTACAATTTCCATGCCTATGTCATGACCTGGTTGTTCACACGCGCTTCGCCGCGTATCTGAGTAGGGCTTGGGGTTTGACGAATGTACTTCACTCATGTAGTCATGCATCAACCTCAAAATTTTCCAAGTTTTTTACCCGTTGTTTTTGTGGAGGTTTTTTCCTTCTGCCTTTATTGGCAAGACCATCATATGAGTACTCTCATGGAAATTACTATGCATAATTAAAAGTTTGGGTATCATTTCCCTATGTGCAGTTTTTGGTTCCCTCCACAAGCATGGTGAACTCGCCAAGGTAGGACTCGAGCAAGCTACACAACTGTTTGGAATCCTTTAGCTTGTTAAAGGCCATATACAACTTCTCAAAATTGGCATTCTCCTTGAGCATGATGCGGTAGAAGGCCTTCCACAGCATATGATGCCACTCCAAATGAGGTTACTACACACTGCACTCCTTGACCAAGCACTTGAAGAGCTTTTCTTCAAGTCGTGCCATGGAAAGATCACTTCATTGGCCGAGTGGAGCCTTATGAACACAAAAAACGTACTCCATCTGGTCTATCTAGTTGGTCAACTTCACGCCCTTTTGGGCCAGCTACGAGGTCATCGAAGCTTGTAGGTCCTTGTATTCACCAGCGTTTGTATCAACATGTGAGTTGCCCTCTAGTTGTCTACACTTGCAGTTGGGTCACATTGTGTAATGCATTTGAGAAGTTTTCACAACTACGTATTGCCTAGTGAGCGGTAAGACGATGGGGCTGGCAATCATGGTCAAGGTATACGATACTTTGTCCAAGGTGGGCAGGAAGGCTGGAGGATGCTAACTTCAACTATGATGTCATGTCATGATTGCCTTGATAACAGTGTTGAGAGCATTGCACTATTCATGAACCTTCTCCCATCCAAGGGTAGTACGGTTAGCGTACACACCTCTAAAGAGTCCCATCTTCCAAAGGAAGCTGGTGTCCACCATGATATTTGAGGAGGTATTGAAATGTCCCATTGTAGCCATCTCCAAAAAAGGTGAGTATGGCCCTTTTATTTTAGGTGGTGGCACACCTCTTTGTCCTGTACTGATTTTGAGTCACCTCGCCGCCTTGGTAGCTACCTCCCTGGGCTCCTAGTGAGCAAATTGAACTTCCTTTGGTATGAATCATCCTACTCGTGCTCCCAAGAGCTTCTTTTGTGGCTGCTTTTTATACATTTGTTTCTATCACCAACATCACTATTGTCGGTAGATTCTTCAGACTTGGCAAGCACATTTCCTTCTTTCAGCAATCAACTCAAGTTTGACCTATTACTATGATGATGGTCTTAATCCTTGTGGATGATATTGTTGGCGTAATCGTCTTTTGGATCTGCATTTAGGTGTTCATTCTTGAGCGCGTCCTTTGGTTCATGAGAATAATTCAAGTGCATGTTGTTAATCTGAGTGAGAACTTAATTGGCTTCCACACGTTTCTTTCGTTTTAGTTAATTTAGTATGGGTTGCCTTCAACAACACGCTCATTGATTTGGCTGGCGTGCTTGTGACAGCAACCCCCAAAATCTGGTGTCCTCCGAGGGCGTGTGAAAAGGTCATCACCGCCATTCCCTTGTTGGTCTTGGATGACCCAACACTTCTCATAGTGTTTTTTGTACAAATCGCATGTCAAGACCCCTTTGTGATGGATTCCCCTACAACCTCGGAGAGGTTTTCTGTCATGTGGTTTCTAATTTTTCTCTCACGACAGTCGGAGCCACTAAAGTAATACGTCTAGAAGTATCCATCTGGTGGATATATCAATTGTGAGATGAAAATGGAAAGATTTGGGAAGATGAAACTCCACCCCTCAAGAAACCTTGGCCGGGAAAGCATTTTCCCAGTGGGTTGGCTTTTCAAAGCATGTATGCCTTCTGTACAACTATGGAGGAGTGTGTGGATCAGAAGTGCATCCAAAAATAATGGGTGAAGGGAGAACCAACCCAAATTCTTACACAATGTAAGGCATGGAAGTAAAATAAGTGCCCTTGGACAATTTGCGCGTGAATGCCAAAGAAGTATGGGACGGTGGAAATCATGTTCTTTGTAGATGATCACTTGTGTAATCTTGGTATTGTGTGTGGCAATCCTATTTGTACATTCCAATAAATGATGTTGTACATCCTTACAAGCATGGCACATGTTGTAACCTGTAATCCAAAGATGTTGTACGAGTTGATAAAGACAACATGGAAGCAAAAATTGTAGAGTACAATATATAGCACAAAACGAAGGTTGTCACTAGTGTGCAAACCACAAAGATAACGTTTTGAAGTTTTGATCCCTGACGTAAAGGAGGTCATGTTTTCCTATACCATTACGTTCCTTTCAATGCCTTGAGGCAGACTAGGGGTACTCCTAGGCTGATTTTCCCACTCTCGGAGGAAGGTTGGGTATGCTTCTGGTTGTTTTTCAATTCCTCACTCCAAAATGTTTTTATCGCTATGGCTTTTGGGTGCTTTAGACCAAATCCTTCCTTCCTTTGAACTCCAGAGACACTTTGAAATGTATACATTGTAGTAAAACGGTCTAATTCAGTGTTTTTATGGTGCTTTGTGTGTGGAGCTCGCTCATGTGGACCCCTAAACCATTGGGAAAACCAAACAGGACCTGGAGATAGGCGCATCCAACCGTGTCTTTGTAGCCCCTGGCGCATACAAAATCTGTTTCTAGCACACAGGCAAGATCCCCACCATGGATAACATTTTTTTAAAGAATTTCACATTGAGTTTTGCAAAATTGTGGATGGCAATGATGCATTCAAGACATGTGGAACTTTGGCTTATGATTCCGATTGTTTTACTAGTCTAGTCATGATTGGTTCACATGTAAAATATAGAAAATAAAACACAAGTTTAAGAAAGAGAAACTAGTGCAATCTGGAGTTTGGAGTATGTGCTCTTTGATTAAGATTTTGAGAGGCATGGCCTGGATATTAGGTTCTCAAGGAGCACAAAAATGAAAATCTTTCATGTAACAAATGAATAAAGGAATCTTGCAAAGAGATGGAGGAAATGCAAGAAAACTGTTAGGTGTTTTCAAATCTTGCATCTTATCTAACGAAATGGCCATAAATCCCTACTGACACTAGTGACTCATTTCATCTCCACATACTTTTGGCGTAGTGAATCGGCCACATTGATGCAACCTGGCCAATATTTCTATGCAAATACGACTAGATTCTTGTTTTAACTTTCAAAAACCAGGGGACTCCTCTGTTCAGGTGCATGTATCACCTTAATCTTGTAGAATGAGATAGGGTTAAAGCCAAGTGAAATTTTGAACAAGAAAAGTGTGAAACTATGAACCTTGGACAAGATGTCAAAAGGTACGGTATGTGCATTGACCCATAGAACATCTAAGCCATGCTAGATTTTTGATCCGTAGAAAACATAAGGTAAAAATGGGTCTTGTCTTGGCCTTGTGTAGCACTTCTCTTTATTCCTTCAAGGGTTTTAGACCCTGGTACCCCGGCTAACCAGGCTTAGTTGAAAAGAATCCCAGTGTAAGTGGACACACTGTTTCAAGAACATCTTTTTGAAAGTGAAAGATCTCTTGTCTACAGTTCCCACCTTAGCTCTCACAGGTCTTAAAGAAAACATTAGAGGGGGAAAGCGTGATGCATTGATGGTGGGAATCAGAGCAGTCCTTATGCAGAACAAGAACCTAGTGGCATCCAAGAGCCAACATTTCATTCATGTATGCATGCGATAAAATACTGGTGACAGATCATTTCTTCTTATCGCAAAAAAGAACAAAACCTGACATTGTTACTTTCAAGGTACCGAGTGGGGTCTGACCATTATGGTGACCACAAAATATCTGTGTCTTTCCGTGTGTAACCAATAAAAGCCTAGCCAATGGAGTCTTATAATGTTTATGATAACTCCACAACTTTTATTTTCAATTACGGCATTATGTCTTCCTTCTCGTTGTCCTCTAATCTATTTAACTGAGTAATGAAGTACCAACAACGCTGTCAAATAGGTACATTAATGTGCATTACTCGTGAGTTTGCATTAAATCAATTTTTATTTCAATCGTCAACTCTCTTTGAATGAGATTAGAGAGATATTTTACCTTTCAAAGAATCATATGATTTTATCCAAAGTACATAAGACCCTTGTTTTATTCAAGGAAATGACCACATGGGAGTACATCAAAGGGATCTGCATAGCTTAGAACCCTTGATGTAATAATTTATGCATATCCTTGAATTATTTTTATTACTTTACAACCATTGGTATTGTACGGTTCTCATTTATGATAAATGTGATGGCTCATACTTGTGACCCCCTTGTTTTGTAAAACCGAAGCTAAAAAAAGATGCATCTCCTCCTATGTCACCTAGCACATTCACAGAAATACTTGGTGTTTATTCCATGTTAAGTGTTTGATATTGCATCCACTCTTACCTAGTGAAAAGCCTTAATGAATAAGATCAATGATTGTGTTGAACATGTAATTGATATAGCAGACATTGAAACTTTAATATTTCACCCACTTAGGTCCACATGCGGATTTGTGTTAACAATAAAGGTACCTTCAATTTTGTAAGCTCGAATAGGTCATTTTTGGTGACTAGTTTTATTACAAATTGAATTGGGATCATTTCCTTAAGATCACTCTTGTTCAAATCATGGGATGACACAATTCTTGTATAATTCTTAGTTTCATCACTACTAAACAAGTTTGATCATGCGTCTTGTCCAAAGATAGACGATTCAGGAGGAAATTGTGGCCATCAAGTATGTAGTGAGGTTAAGAAATGAACATGGAAAAATATGGCTTTGAATCCCATACAAACTCCTGATGTGTCACATCCATATCACCAAATAGGAAACTACCATCGTGGTCCATCATTTCCTCATGTTATTCATTGATGATTTAGGGCAACGAGGCCAAAAGTGGCTGAGGTTCTGATGGCGACACAAACTGTCATGCAAAGCCAAGACATTGTTTGCATGCCACGTACTAAGTATTGCGACATGGCTTCTGGTTTGGAGATTTGTGCCTACCAACCTTCTTATCTAGGTCATTAATAGGGTGCTTCCCCTCAACCCCACCTAAATAACTAACTTTCCCTCAAGTCCCTCAGCTTCAAACCATGCATCGTGGCCTTCTTATGTGCACGTGTTTGACCATGCATCATATGAGTGCTTTGGGTTCACCAAAGATACCTCACTTGTGTAGTTGCTCATCTTCTACCTTATCCAACCTTGGAATGTTGTAGTTTTCATGATTTTGTATCATGGCTTCTCCCTAGAAAGAGTATCGCATAAGAACTCTAGTTGTAGCTCTATGTTCAATATTTGAATGCCATTTCTCTTTGTAAAAGTTTTGGCATTCATCACAAGTGTGGTAAATTGCTTCAAAAATAACTAAAACACACTTTTCAGGTTCTTTGATTCCTTGAGCTTGTTGAAGGCATGGCATGCCTCCTCGTGTTGAGTGAATTTCTCGTCCATGATGGCATAAGAATCATCCCCAAGCATGGGCTTCTACATTTGGAGGGACCTCTACAAGCCCCACTTCTTTATCATGTACGTGAAGATATTGCCTTCAATCCATATTGTTTTAAGGTTTTTCAAGTGCTGTGCCCCATGCACTAAGTGGAGCCTTGCGGACGCATAAGCCATAATCCATCCAATTTCACCAATGCGTCTCTTTCATGTCCTTCTATATGATATTTGCGCCATCCATAAAGGATTTTTCCACGACGTGCCTTGGAATCATCGATTCTGGCCAGACATGACCATCAAGAAGTGCTACCCCCTTTCTACAAGCAAAAAAACATCTTGACCAACTCCTAGGGGCAAGACTTTTCACCAAAATTGACCTGCGTCGTGGCTAGCATTGAAATTGCATATGTGATGAATACATTGAGAACACGCTGTTCTCCACAAGATACGGAGACGTTTATTCCACAGTCATGCCAATTGGAATCATAAACATCCTTATACATTCATAATGATTTTATCAATATTATTTTGTCATACCTTGATGACTTTGTTGTTGTGTATCTTGTTGACATCACGGTGTACAGCCATACCATAAAGGACGTATCCAAAAGGTTGTAAACAATGTACGGAGAGGGAAATTCTATGGTAAAATCTTGAAAACAAACCTCGGTTACCTTTCGATCGACCTGAAAAAACCAAAGGTAGTCGCTGATTTGCCAACACCGACTAAAACTTGGGACATACACGGGTTTCCAGGCTTATTTGACTACTACCATAAACTTATAAAGGACCATGCCTGGGTGTCAGCGTGCCTCTCCAATCTCACCCAAAAAGAATATTTTGTGAATTTATGGATAAAGCAAACAAGAAACATGTGACTCCTTCAGAAACACTTTTACCTCGGTGCGAGACTTGGAATTAGAAGATCCAACAATGGATCGTGGCATGGCCACTAACACATCCGATTGAGCAATCGAGGCTGTTCTCATCAAAGATAATGGTAGTGGTGAAAAGCTGTCACAAAAATGTCGCAAAAGCTATGTGGACTGGAGCTCAACTAAGAACCACACACAAGACATGTTCGCGGTAGTGCATGCATTCAATACGTGAAAATGGTATAAAGAGTTTCAACAATCTGCCATCCAAACTTACCACAAACACAAGTATCTGAAGACTCATCCATGTCTAAGCGGTAAAAAAACTTGGTGCGTGGAGTTTCTCGAGACTAAAATTGACTATAACATCAAGCACCAATCTTCAAAAGCAAATCCAGAGGATGCCCTCAGTCCTGAGAACTAGACTTAATGGCCAAGATCATCACGTTTCCTATCAAACACGCCTCATACCATGCGAGGCTGTTCACAAAGGGTTGCAACTGAGTTCGGGAAGTATGAAAAAAACCTTTATTTTGTTTGACGATCCTTACTGGTGATTCCATTTCCAAGTTACAACAAACCCCTGAATGAGCATCTCATCCAGTTGTTTTGTACTTGTCATAAGTATGGGGTGTCATGACGATGTTACTCCATTTCGAATGATTTGACAAACGTTTCACTTCTCTAGGTCAATGTAGCTCATGTTTGTTTGCATAATATATGATTTGCTTCTAATATTATTAAAGAATTTATAAATGTGTGTTTATTTGACTACAATTTTTTCTCAATCAAGTTAGTTACAACCCTCAACTTTAATTACAAGCTTTGCTTGAATGAGATGTTTCAATGAATGCTATTAAAGAAATTGATTTATCTTTTAATTTTGCTAGAATTTGCACATTTTAAAATTGATTAATTCTATGAATACTAAATTGTTTTATCATGAGATGATAATAAATTATGAAGTTATCATCTTATCATGATATTTAAATAAAAAAAATTCTTGTCCACAATTTGAAAATAAATTTGTTTTTCAATAGACATGAAGAAACGGTTTCAAAAATGAATAAATGGCAGAATAGGTTTTGCTGTGAATCATTTTCATTGTTTTGATGTAATTGTTGTTGAATATTATGATTAATTTCGCATTAATCATATCTATTCGTGTTTCGAAAAACTTCCTTTTTTATCAAATTGTAGCACAAATATAAGTTTGAAGCCAAAAAAAGAAAAAAAATAATATTGTATTGAAGTTATGTCCGGGGTTTTCATACACTTTGATGATTTTGAAATGGTATAGAAATAATTTTCAAGGTATTTTATTATGATCTGTTTTTATTCAAATTAGTTTCAATGAAATGAAAGTAAGAATGTTTTTTGATCATAGTATTGATAAATTATGATTTTTTGTTCATTACTTTTATGCTTTTTTTGCTCCCTTTACGCGTGATAATAATATTGTGGAATGATTTTTCATTAAAGTATCGTTTCTTCCATTGATTTATTAGACTGGAACATGTTTTCATGATATTTACAGCCTATTACACGTTGAATTCTGAATTTGATTTGCTCTTGTTGGTTTTTAAACATTCGACCACCTTTTGAAATGGTTGAATGAAGTGTTTGATGCATAAAAAAACTTTTCCACCAAGTTTCTAGAAGCAACCTCTCACGACACGATCACCCAATGTATGGATCATATTTTCCCTTGTTACTAGCTGTATCTCCTTAACATATTTGAATCTTGTCATCGAAATACTCATCATTAGATACAGTTAATAAAAAGTTCTTCATTGCTCAAAATTCCTTTTCTCTGAAAGTCATGCCTGTGAAACATTCACCTTCTGCTATGATTGGTGTAAAAGTTAAAGATGCCTTCATGATTCCTCTTGACAAAGCCATAACTTGAGCTCAATTTATCTGAGGCAGAACACATTTTGCAGAACGGAAATGGGGAAGCAAGTTTGATAGGTCTTAATTATTTGCATACTGGTTCTAGGAGGAGTAGAATACGTCTCATTTATTCTAGCATTAATTCATCAAAAGTTGTGCAAAACAATGTAATTGACCCTAATTGATATTGCTGGCAAATCCATGAAGAATCGTTTAGTTGAACTTTCTCCAGCCACCTGTTTTCCGGTATATACGTGGAAAATTGACAACATTTGGCGTGCGCACAACTAGGAACAGGTGCAAGCAATCTTTCAGATCATTCATGCACCTTCATCGCAGCGACCTTCAACGAATGATTAGATGTTTCTGAACTATCCCAGAAAACACCTACACACTATCATATCTGCTATCTATTTGTAAGGACTCTTTCTTTAATCTACCCATCTGTGCTTTATCACAAGGAATAATCAGAAACATATTATACTCAACTATGTGAATCTCTGCGGTAAATCTTATGTTGAGACTAGTGATCGACGGGTGCACAAAAGCCGTTTCCTTTCCATTTCACACACACAACATTAGATTCAAGAATTATTTTCCTGCCGCGATTGAATACTTGAACGGCGTCGATAGAGATTTAGATATATTCCGAGAAAGGGAAAAGAAATGTTCGACGTGGGACCCCGATCATTTGTACTCTCTTTAAGCTTGGATTGAATAGGAACACTCATTAGAGAGACTCGTTGATAAATCCATGCCGTTCGCATATTTAATTCCATCAAATAGTGCTGTTTCAACGGGTTGACGACCATGTCCATAATCATCTTTGTCTGGAAACCCGACCCTGGAAAGGAAAGGATAAGCATCCGGTTTGTCCAACTCGGAAAGCTTGGTTTTAAGCCTAAATTCGGTCACACCTTTGCGTCGTTTCCCGCCTCGCCCTCGGACAGCGTTGCAATCGGTTTTAGGCGTAAACTGCTGCGTCCAAAAGAGGCCATGCCTTGGAAAGAGTGAGTGAGTGCCACAATCCAGAACGAACGTTTGCTGACGTCAGTATCTCATAGTCAAAGAAGTGTGTTGCCTTGAAAGTGGGTGAAACAAGTCCTGTTCAACCATTTTCTGTTCGGTCCTGCGCAAGTGACATCCACACTGCGATGTCTTTCCGTTTCGGACACGACGATCCCGGCGGATGTACTGTCGGCATGGCGTGAAGATCTAGATACAGATAGAGATATGGAAGGGATAAATGTATCTTCTATGGTTGTTTCACACCTGATCTCAATGGGAGGCCCTTTATCAGTATTCTAAATCCTGTGAAGAACCTAACCTGGGCGCGGCCTTGTGCTGAATGCTGTTTTCTTGGCATAAACGTCAAAGAAAAGGCAGCCACGAGCCAGATAGTGCACTCGCCTTCGGAAATAATAGTGTTTGAGAGAGAACAATGTACAATGTGGAGATGTTTATGTTATGACTTTCCAGACGGTGGAAATGACCGGAGGACCACGTGCAATTCTTGTTCGCAGTGCCATTCCGCTAAACACGGCTCCTCGGACAAGTTTGCCCATATAAATATGCTTATAGATATACATATTGATTTAGATATAGATGTAAAAATAGATGTACATATAGACATAGAAATAGATAAAGATATAGATATAGATATTGATATAGATATAGATATAGATATAGATATAGATATAGATATAGATATAGATATAGATATAGATATAGATATAGATATAGATATAGATATAGACATAAACATAGACATAGACAGAGACATAGACATAGACATAGACATAGTCATAGACATAGACATAGACATAGACAGAGACATAGACATAGACATAGACATAGTCATAGACATAGACATAGACATAGACAGAGACATAGACATAGACATAGACATAGTCATAGACATAGACATAGACATAGACAGAGACATAGACATAGACATAGACATAGTCATAGACATAGACATAGACATAGACAGAGACATAGACATAGACATAGACATAGTCATAGACATAGACATAGACATAGACAGAGACATAGACATAGACATAGACATAGTCATAGACATAGACATAGACATAGACAGAGACATAGACATAGACATAGACATAGTCATAGACATAGACATAGACATAGACAGAGACATAGACATAGACATAGACATAGTCATAGACATAGACATAGACATAGACAGAGACATAGACATAGACATAGACATAGTCATAGACATAGACATAGACATAGACAGAGACATAGACATAGACATAGACATAGTCATAGACATAGACATAGACATAGACAGAGACATAGACATAGACATAGACATAGTCATAGACATAGACATAGACATAGACAGAGACATAGACATAGACATAGACATAGTCATAGACATAGACATAGACATAGACAGAGACATAGACATAGACATAGACATAGTCATAGACATAGACATAGACATAGACAGAGACATAGACATAGACATAGACATAGTCATAGACATAGACATAGACATAGACAGAGACATAGACATAGACATAGACATAGTCATAGACATAGACATAGACATAGACAGAGACATAGACATAGACATAGACATAGTCATAGACATAGACATAGACATAGACAGAGACATAGACATAGACATAGACATAGTCATAGACATAGACATAGACATAGACATAGACATAGACATAGACATAGACATAGACATAGACATAGACATAGACATAGACATAGACATAGACATAGACATACACATAGACATAGACATAAACATAAACATAGACATAGACATAGACATAGAAATAGACATAGACATAGACATAGACATAAACATAGACATATACATAGACATAGACATAGGAACAGACATAGACATACACATAGACATAGACATAGACATAGACATAGACATAGACATACACATAGACATAGACATACACATAGACATAGACATAGACATAGACATAGACATAGACATAGACATAGACATAGACATGGACATAGACATAGACATAGACAAAGACATAGACATAGACATAGACATAGAAATAGACATAGACATAGACATAGACATAGACATAGACATACACATAGACATAGACATAGACATAAACATAGACATAGACATAGACATAGACATAGACATGGACATAGACATAGACATGGACATAGACATAGACATGGACATAGACATAGACATGGACATAGACATAGACATGGACATAGACATAGACATGGACATAGACATAGACATGGACATAGACATAGACATGGACATAGACATAGACATGGACATAGACATAGACATGGACATAGACATAGACATGGACATAGACATAGACATGGACATAGACATAGACATGGACATAGACATAGACATGGACATAGACATAGACATGGACATAGACATAGACATGGACATAGACATAGACATGGACATAGACATAGACATGGACATAGACATAGACATGGACATAGACATAGACATGGACATAGACATAGACATGGACATAGACATAGACATGGACATAGACATAGACATGGACATAGACATAGACATGGACATAGACATAGACATGGACATAGACATAGACATGGACATAGACATAGACATGGACATAGACATAGACATGGACATAGACATAGACATGGACATAGACATAGACATGGACATAGACATAGACATGGACATAGACATAGACATGGACATAGACATAGACATGGACATAGACATAGACATGGACATAGACATAGACATGGACATAGACATAGACATGGACATAGACATAGACATGGACATAGACATAGACATGGACATAGACATAGACATGGACATAGACATAGACATGGACATAGACATAGACATGGACATAGACATAGACATGGACATAGACATAGACATGGACATAGACATAGACATGGACATAGACATAGACATGGACATAGACATAGACATGGACATAGACATAGACATGGACATAGACATAGACATGGACATAGACATAGACATGGACATAGACATAGACATGGACATAGACATAGACATGGACATAGACATAGACATGGACATAGACATAGACATGGACATAGACATAGACATGGACATAGACATAGACATGGACATAGACATAGACATGGACATAGACATAGACATGGACATAGACATAGACATGGACATAGACATAGACATGGACATAGACATAGACATGGACATAGACATAGACATGGACATAGACATAGACATGGACATAGACATAGACATGGACATAGACATAGACATGGACATAGACATAGACATGGACATAGACATAGACATGGACATAGACATAGACATGGACATAGACATAGACATGGACATAGACATAGACATGGACATAGACATAGACATGGACATAGACATAGACATGGACATAGACATAGACATGGACATAGACATAGACATGGACATAGACATAGACATGGACATAGACATAGACATGGACATAGACATAGACATGGACATAGACATAGACATGGACATAGACATAGACATGGACATAGACATAGACATGGACATAGACATAGACATGGACATAGACATAGACATGGACATAGACATAGACATGGACATAGACATAGACATGGACATAGACATAGACATGGACATAGACATAGACATGGACATAGACATAGACATGGACATAGACATAGACATGGACATAGACATAGACATGGACATAGACATAGACATGGACATAGACATAGACATGGACATAGACATAGACATGGACATAGACATAGACATGGACATAGACATAGACATGGACATAGACATAGACATGGACATAGACATAGACATGGACATAGACATAGACATGGACATAGACATAGACATGGACATAGACATAGACATGGACATAGACATAGACATGGACATAGACATAGACATGGACATAGACATAGACATGGACATAGACATAGACATGGACATAGACATAGACATGGACATAGACATAGACATGGACATAGACATAGACATGGACATAGACATAGACATGGACATAGACATAGACATGGACATAGACATAGACATGGACATAGACATAGACATGGACATAGACATAGACATGGACATAGACATAGACATGGACATAGACATAGACATGGACATAGACATAGACATGGACATAGACATAGACATGGACATAGACATAGACATGGACATAGACATAGACATGGACATAGACATAGACATGGACATAGACATAGACATGGACATAGACATAGACATAGACATAGACATAGACAGAGACATAGACATAGACATAGACATAGACATAGACATAGACATAGACATAGACATAGACATAGACATAGACATAGACATAAACATAAACATAGACATAGACATAGATATAGACATAGACATAGACATAAACATAGACATAGACATAGACATAGACATAGACATAGACATAGACATAGACATAGACATAGACATAGACATAGACATAGACATAGATATAGATATAGATATAGATATAGATATCGATATAGATATAGATATAGATATAGATATAGATATAGATATAGATATAGATATAGATATAGATATAGATATAGATATGGATATAGACATAGACATAGACATAGACATAGACATAGACATAGACATAGACATAGACATAGATATAGCCATAGACATAGACATAGACATAGACATAGAAATAGACATAGACATAGACATAGACATAGACCTAGACATAGACATAGACATAGACATAGACATAGACAAAGACATAGACATAGACATAGACATAGACATAGATATAGACATAGACATAGACATAGACATAGACATAGACATAGACATAGACATAGACATAGACATAGACATAGACATAGACATAGACATAGACATAGACATAGAGATAGACATAGACATAGACATATACATAGACATAGACATAGACATAGACATAGACATAGACATAGACATAGAAATAGACATAGACATAGACATAGACATAGACATAGACGTAGACNGATATAGATATAGATATAGATATAGATATAGATATAGATATAAATATAGATATAGATATAGATATAGATATAGATATAGATATAGATATAGATATAGATATAGATATAGATATAGATATAGATATAGATATAGATATAGATATAGATGTAGATGTAAATATAGATGGAGATATAGATTTAAATATAGAGATAGATATAGATATGAATATTGATATGGATCTAGAATATAGGTGTCGAAATAGATAGAAATTCGAAAATAAAGAAATAATTAGATATAGATAAAGGTATAGATGTAATGATAGATATAGATATAGATAAAAATATGGATATATAGATATAGACATAGATATGGATGTAGATATGAATACAATTATTGTTGTTGTTGATATTGACATAGATATTGATAAAAATTTAAATATTATTATAAATAGAAATCATTACAAAGATACGCAAAAAATTTGAAAAGTAAATATAGAAACCAATAGAAGTAGAAATTTAGAACCATATATAGACATAAATTAGTGAACAGTTAGATATTTACTACATCGAAAAATAATTTTTGATATTAAGTTGAATATACATGTTTATTTTGTTTGTACTTACGGATATAGATATAGATGTAAAAATAGATATAGATTTAGATGTAGATATAGGTATAGAATTGAATATTGATTCACAATAGATATGGACATTGATGCATGATTATATTTACAAAAGCTTATTGTTATGGTCTAGATAAAGACATTCCTACCTTGCTACATTTAAGGACTAAAAAATAGTTTATGTGTAGGTATTCACCCGAATACCAATGATGTTTCATAAATAATTTAGAACAATTACCAATTTTGTACGACTTACTTATTATCATTTATGTGTGGATGTAATTTTCTTTTACAAACAGATTCTTCATATTGTTTCAAGTTTGATACGTACAAGTTTGAATTTGACGCCAAAAGCACGGAAAGCAACGTTTGTAGGTGTTGTATGTATTTTGAGCTGCACCCGTTATTCCACTTTTTAGGTGACATAGTAGTGTACCTTCAATGTGTTGTTCATTTTTAAACGACATGGTTCTGTCCTTCATTGGAGCTTGAGCATTGTTTGAATCCATTGTCCATGATGCTTCTTCATGGCGGATGGATTAAAAGTTGACCCCGTATGACGATTTACAGGGAGGTAGATTTTACGTCATTGCCTTAACTTGAAACACGGCCATTCGTCGAGCCAAGCCCTTGTAAGAACGAGTTAACCTCTAGTGTCCCTCGAGTTCACCTTTCGATAATGGCAAGAGGCATCGTCGAAATGTTGAATGTGTAGCTGCCGTCTTCCTAGTACTACTTGTCGTCATTATTTGCTCTCTATCTTTACTGGTTTGTGACTCTCCCTCATGGGTTTGCTATCGCGAGAAAAGATGAAGCTCGCCATTGCGCGATCTCCAGCGTGTAGAGGTTGTGGGTCCGCCGGTCCAGGTGGCGGACATGCA
>SZWC01003405.1:15398-42898 GCA_023375785.1 Penium margaritaceum
GGTACAACTGGGCAGTCCTGGGTAGCTTATCGCATGTTTCATGAGACTGGAACCCGCAGCAAAGGCCATCTTGGGCAACGTCTCTCCATACATGGCCATGGTCACTCAATCTGTACATGTGTGTGTGTGTGTGTGTGTGTGTGTGTGTGTGTGTGTGTGTGTGTGTGTGTGCGTGCCATGAGTAGTGAGACAAGAGGGAATGGAGATGTGAGTGGCCAACGAAACCTCAACATGGTCAAGTTGGTGGTCCAACGTATCTTTTATGTCCTCCTGGCTTACTCCACATGCACACTCATCTCATGCATGTATAGGAGATTGAGCAATGTGACTGCGCTAGAGCTCTATCACACAAGATAGGAATCATCCATGATGGAGCACTTGCCCTATGTTAGGAGTAGCGCACGCATAAGATGTAGCCCGTGGTAACATAACCCATGTCTAACATGATTCTCATTGCTTGTAAGCCGGACACTGCCAACGACACTGATTGCGGCTTGAGAATTCCTTGAATGTACAATCTATGGATTTTCAATATTCAAGAAAAACTATGTGAGATTGACCCAAGAACGGGGTTGATCCATCAAGAATTGAGGAAGTTACTCACGGCCAAAGGTTGGACCGGCCGAGGGGAAAAGAGGCGACGGGAATTCATCTTCAAGGACCAAGGCTCGACCCTCGCAAGACCCAACAAGGCCGAAGCCCACCTTGGGGCGCGGTCAGTCAAAAAATCAAGTATCATTGAGGGCCAAGGGTGCTTTGGAATGGCGCCACGGTGTGTTGTTGCCAGCAAGGGCGCTTCGGGCGGCCGTCACCGCCGCTAGTGGTGACGGCCGACCAAAGATGCCAGCTGCAGATTTCGGTGGTTCACGGAAACAGCCATATCTCGGCCGCTCCTCCACGGAATGATGCGACTCTTGGTGCATTGGATAGCTGGGGAGATGAGCTATGTGGTTCTGAGGTAAAAAAATCTCATCCCAGATTCTTACAAAGCTACGCATGGCTCAACAACCTCGGGTCGCCTAGGATGTGTCATCATGTACATATAGTCTTGTATGTTAACACTTTAATAACAAGTACAGTTTACTCCTACTCTGCCACACGTTTTCCTGTGCTCCCCCAAGACAACCCTACGCTTCCACAAACCCAGGAAGGTGTACACCGGCCTGCCTTTGGTTGTTATTGCCGCTGCTGGTGCCTACATTATCCCGGTTGAGGCTAGCACACTACGTCCCGTTTACACTTGGTATCCGAGCCACCCTTGGCTCAGGGGCACAGTCATCTACGTGGCAGCCTCTCCTTGTCAGCGTAGACCAGCATGCATCTCATGTATTTGGCAGTTCCTTACCCAAGAATAACCATGAACTCTGGTGATGAGGCAGTAATCGGAGGACCCGATGAGGAAGAAGTTGCACCGGACGCAGAGATGACTTCATCTGGTACGTTCTTAATGGCCCCGAATATTGACGCATAAGGGGAAGTAACAGCAATTGCAGCATTGTAGAAGTTGTTCACCGACATGGAGGCCAAGATGGGCCTATTAGAGAAGCAAAATGCGTACCTCAATAAGAGCTCACGAAGCATCCCGTGACAACACCAGTGGCAGTTGCCACCGCAAACGGACTTGCAATGGGCGTCTCGAGCCTGCCGAAGCCGGAGCCGCTCGACCCATCGAGAAAGGATGAGCCAGCTCCACATGCTTGGATACTTGGACATGAGCTGTAGTTCACCGCCATTGGCGTGGATACCTCAAGGTACGAGGTGCGCCGCGACTATGCCGTGACCTTGTTGAGAGGGGGATTGTTTGATTGGTGGGCCGATGTGGTGTGGTCCAACCCTCACAGCAGTGGAGCAGCAATGGTCGCCGACATTGCGGCCGCGACCAGGATCTCAACCACATTGGCTCCAATATGCATCAGTGGTGGTCCTACCCTAAAATGGCCGGCCTCGTGGAAGGAGTTCACGGGTTCGTTCATTAAGCGCTTCACTCTGGGTGATATGAGGAACAACGCGCGTGCCACGCTGCGTCGGCTTTGCCAAACTTGCGGCGTCGCTGATTACACCCATAGGTTTTGTGAGATCCATGCCAAATTTGGCTTTAACTCCCACAAATTGTGCTTCTACTACATTAACAGCCTCAAGAACAATATTCGCGCTGTGACAGTGATATATGACCTCAACGATGACCTGCCCGGGATGTTCGCAATAGCAAAACGGTACAACTCGCGCGTGCAACAGTCTCATGCCAAGAGCCACAGCTCTTTGGGAGGTGGCTACGGTAAGCGGGGCGAGGGCGACGACACTCCCATGGAGATCAAAGCATTGCAGCAGTGCAAGTGCTACAACTGTAACAATCCTGCCCATATTGCGTGTGATTGTTGAAGTGCAAAGAAGGACGACGACAAGGGTAAGTGGCCAGGGAAGGGGAAGCAAGCCAAAGAAGGCAACAAAGGTGCTGGAAAACGAGGAGAGCTGCGAGTAGATGGTGTTACTCCTGGCTCCTCTCAACCAAAACCGCCAGTTAACCGTCCACCTAAACGCCTTGCGGCAATTAAGGAGATTTCCGAGTTCAAGGCATGGGACACAGGGTATGGGGTAGAGCAGCCCGCACTTCTCTTGGAGGCACGAGTGAAAGGCGTCAAGGGGAAGGTCGGGGGTATGCTGGATTGTGGCATGAGCCACAGTTTTGTGAGCATGGAATGTGCTCGGAAGAGGGGCCTTGCGCTCACAAGCAAGAAGCGGACCGCTAACCAAGTGGACGATACGATTGAAGTGGGGTACCTGGCCCGTCCCCTCTCCATTTGTGTGGGGAAGCTTTGCATAACCACCATGTACCGGGTGTGCCCGATGAAGGATTATGATGTGATCCACATTCGTGACTTCCTCCACAAGTACAAACCCGTCGTTGATTGGGAGGCGCGTACCGTCTCAGTCAAGCTCAGAGCCAACGAGTATCCCCTGCCTATGTGGTCCGAGGAAGAGGTTGTGGAGGAGAAGACTTGTGGGGAGGAAACGTCGCAGCAGTCGACTCCTTGCAAGGAGGCATCGGCGTCATTGATGCTAAACTTGGTGAAGGTCAAGCGTGCGATTCGAAAAAGGAGCACTTTTTTGGCATTTGTGCGAGACATGATGGACGATTTTGACAAACCAAAGGATGTGGCGCCTGCTGTGGTGCATTCGGCAACTCGTGAGCAGCCGGGGACCCCATGCAATTTTTCCACGGTGCCCGAGGGGCTTTGGAAGGCGTGTACAGAGTTCGAGGACGTGTTCCCCCACACCCTCCCGGCGGGTCTGCCTCCAAAGCGGGTCATGGACCATTGCATTTACCTCAAACCTGGAGTGTGGCCACCTGTTTGTGCATCGTACCGCATGAGCCATGCACAGTTGTAGGAGCCTAGGAAGCAACTGACTAAGATGACGGAGAAGGGTTTCACCTGCCCATCCTCGTCGCCTTACGCTGCACTTGTCTTGTTTGTGCAAAAAAAGATAGGGGAGATGCGCAGGTGTGTGGACTAACGGCCGTTGAAAGAGTTGACCATCAAGAACCGATACTCGCTTCCATGAGGCAAGGAGCTCTTCGATCAGCTAAGTACGGCTCGCTTCTTTACGGAGATCGACCTCTGATCCGGGTACCACCAGATCTGCATCTCAGTAGATGATGTGGAAAAGACAACATTTCACATTTGCTATGGAAACTACGAGTTCCTCGTGATGCTTTTTGGGTTGACTTATGCGCCGGCCACCTTCAAGGCGGTGATGAACATCTTCAGGCCGTACTTGGATGACTTCGTGGTGGTTTACCTCGATGACATCTTGGCGTATAGTACGACAGCAGAGGATCATGAGGAGCACTTGAAGAAGGTCCTTGAGATTTTGGAGAAGGAATTTTTTCTTGCAAAGCTCCCTTATTGTGAGTTTGCAGTGGGGAAAATTGAATTCCTTAATCACATAATTGGCAATGGAAATATTGCCGTGGACCCACACAAGGTGTCGGACATGCAAGAGTGGCCAAAGTTGCATTGTGTGTACAATGTGCAAGTGCTCCTAGGTTTTTGCAACTTCTACCAAAAACTTATCCTTGGCTATGCCGGAGTGTCAGCGCCACTCTTCAATCTCTCTGACAAGGATCACGAGTGGATTTGGGGAGTTAGCGAAAAAGAAGTCTTTGAGAATGTCAAAAGGGCTCTGGCCTCTGCTCTAACCTTGCACTTGGCCGAAAGCGACTGTGAGTTTGAAATGGCGATGGATGCATCGGACCTGGCCATTGGTGGAATCCTCTTGTAGGACATTGGAAACAGGTCGCAGCCAGTCGCAAACTACTCGCACGAGTTGCATGGGAAAGAGCTGAACAACGCCATCCATGACAAGTTGCAGCCTTCAAGAACTGGCAGTGCTACCTCGAGGTGCGGAAATGCACGCTCTACACTGACCACCACATGTTGAAATACTTCAAGACGCAGCAGAACGTGAGCCGGCGGCAAGAACGCTGGATGGAGTACCTCGAGTCACACTTTCACTACGAGTTTGTGTACCAGCCGTGTCGCATCAACCTAGCCAATGCACTCTCACCACAACAAGACCTGATGATGCGGGCCGCGTCTCTCACAATCCACAAGGATGCCTTCCTTGTGAAGCTCTTCATGGAGGGATATGAAGCACATGAAGAATATGACGCTCGAATGTTTTTCTTCAAGGTACCGCATTGGCCACGGCGCGGCACGCAGCAGGTGGTGGTTCCCGCGGTGCCCACGCTTTGGCACCTGATTTTGGAGGAGTGGAATGACAGTGGTCCAAGCGGTCACTACTCCGCCAACAAGATGTTAAAGACGGTAGCTTGCTTCTTTTGGTGGCCTACGATGTTGCCGGAGGTTGCTGAATTCTGCCGGAGTTGTGACGTCTGCCAACGCCACAAGGCACAGAGCAAAAAGACCCCGGGTCTCCTCCAACCCTTGCCCATCCCCAAAAAGCCGTGGTAGGACATATCCATGGATTATATCACAGGTTTGCCCGCGAAAGCTACACGTAACAATGCGGTGTTGGTGGTGGTGAATCGCTTCAGCAAGATGTCGCAATTCATCGTGACGTGTGATACGGTGAGCGCGGAAGGCACGGCTCAGCTATTCCTCAAGCACGTGGTGTGTCTCCCCGGCATGCCGCGGTCCATTGTTAGCGACCGTGACCCGCGCTGCACAAGCAAGTTCTGGCGAGAACTCATGGAGTGGTGCGGAACTAAGATGCAGCTGACGACCACTTTTCAGCCCCAGACTCACGGACAGACAAAATACACGAGCCAGACACTGCAGCAGCTCCTCCGTACAGTGGGTGATCTGGAGGAGACGGCATGGGACCAGCGGTTGCCGGTCGCTGAACTGGCATACAACTCTGCCACGTCCGCCTCCACCGGTAAGGCACCATTTGAGGTAGTGAGCAGGACGGAGCCCACTGCGCCCCTCAATTTGCACGTCGCAAGCAACCTGCCTGCAGTGGAGTCTACCGCACGTAGCTTCAAGTAGATCTGGGTAGTGACGCGTCAAACATTGGCGAAGGTGCAAGAGTAGCAGAAAGTGCAAGTGAATCTCACACGCACAGACGCAACGCTCGAAGTCGGTGATCGCACACTTCTCAAAAATGCTCTCATCAAGTTTCGCGGGGTCCGATCGGACAAGTTGAAACCCCGGTGGCTTGGTCCATTTGAGGTGCTCAAAATGCGGACACCCGTGGTGGCGCTGTTGGCTCTTCTGCTTTCCATGCCAGTCCACGATGTGCTCCACATCTTCAAGCTCAAGCTCTACCATGATCCGGCTGAGCATTTCCTGGCCGCAATTCTGAGCCTCCTCCTCTAGTGGTCATCGAGGGCGAGCAAGAGTTTGAGGTGCAAGAGTTTGAACCTCCTCCTCCGGTGGCCATCCTTGACCTTCGTCATCGTGGCCGTGGATGGGAGTACCTGGTCAAGTGGAAGGGCTACAATATGGCCCACTCATGGGAGCCTGCTTGCAACTTCAACGTTGGCGGGGTGAATACCATCCTCTAGGAGTATCAAGAGCAAACTATGGTGGCTCGCTCCTAAAGGGGGAGGGTGCTCCAATGACACTGATCACGGCTTCAGGCTTCCTTGAATGTACAATCTGACTGTGGATTCTGAGTCTAAAAGAAAAGGAATGCGAGATCCATCAAGATATGAGGAAGTTACACCCGGCCAAAGGTTGGACCGGCCGAGGGAAAAACAGGTGACAGGAATCCATCCCAAACCAAGGCTTGACACTCGGAAGACCCAAAAAGGCCAAAACGCGCCTTAGAGCCCGGTTATTCAATTCATCAAGGATCATTGAGGACCAAGGGCCCTTCGGAATGGCGCCCCGGTGTGTTATTGCCAAAAAGGGCGCTTTGGACGGCCGTCACCGCCGCTAGTAGTGCTGCCAGCAGCAGATTGCCGTGGTTCAGGAAAACACCATACCCTACTTAACTTGGATTTCAACGACTGAGCAGTTGCATAATTTTTTCGTTCAGTTTTTTTACCTTTTGGAATTATTTTGGGTATATCAATAATTCGTCCACTTTTTTTCAGCCTATACCTTGAATTCGTCGATCGGTCCAGTTCAAGTTCGCATTCGTCGAGTCGTCGCTCCTTACACATCCGTTCGAAAACTCGAACGGATGTGTAGGCCTTCGATGTAGGCTCGGCACTACAGCCTCGACGCCAGCCTCGACAATTTCAACGCGTTCAACTTCGCTTGCGTGATGTTACATTTTTGCGAGAGACGAACTTGTGTTGCGTGGAAAAAATTCCTCTACAACGAACACATACACCATGATTGCAAAAAATAACAAGATTTCAACTGCACCCATGATTTCACCTTTTGTACTTTTGAAATTAATTATGGAAAACTTTTGAATTCGACGAAGCACCACTTTCGTCCACTTTCACACACGGAAAAAACTATTAATATCGAAATCCAAGTTAAGTAGGGTATCTCGGCCGTTCCTCCACAAAATGATGCGATTCTTGGTGCGTTGAAAAGTTGGAAAGATAAGCTACATGGTGTGGAGGCAATAACTCTCATCCCACGCCCTTACGGAGTCATGCACAGCTCGGCGACCTCGGGTCATCTAGGATGTGTCATCATGTACATGTAGTCTTGTATGTTGACATTTGAATAACAAGTACAATTTACTCCCACTATGCCACACGTGTTTCCCCGCTCCCCCAAGACAACCCTACACATCCCGCAAACCCGGGAAGGTGGGCACCAGCCTCCCTTTGGTCGCCGTTGCCGCCAGTTGGTGCCTACATCAGCCGGTTGAGGCTAGCACACCGCGCCCAATTTACGCCGCTGGTTTTTCACGTGAGGAGCTCTAGCTCTTTGACGCTTTTGGTTGTTAGAGATATCTCCAAGTTTTTTGTGGGATTTTGGGGAAGTTACATTCTCTCAACTGGGTGCTAATCCTTAGGGGGCCACCTTGTCATGTTGGTTCTATGCTATGGTGGGTAGCCGTCCTTGGTATTACTCTGATCCAAGGGTCACGCCTGATCTTGGTGTGCATCATGTTGGATAGAGAGTCATGTTCATTGGGGTCTGTCGCACTTCCTCGTAGCCCACTTCTCCCAACTCTTGATTTCGTGGAAGCACAACGAGCTTTGATCCATGGCGTGTGTCATGTGGGGATTCTTGTTGCTTTGTTGTCCACAGCCAAGATCAAGAATCTTACTCCTAGGGCTAGTTGCACTATCCCTGTTGTCCTTGTGACAACAATACTAACATTAGCAACGGAATTTGAATGATGCTCATGGCCCTCGTTGGCTCTCGTCTTGAATCCAAATCTTGGATTAAGTTACCCTATCGTTGCGAAACCTTTCACTATAGTGGCGGAGGAGACTGTCTCATCTTTACCTACATTACGTACTCCTTCCCCTTATGTGCATGATCATAGGAGGAAAGCTACCCCTTCCAGTCTTATTGGAAGTAGTCACAGCGTAGAATTTGGAAAGCTTCATCTTATCTCCATTAGGTGTACGCTCCCCCTAAAGTCCTCAGGATTTTCAATGCCCGTCGGTTTGCAAAAGTGTTTGTACACCCCAACACTGTGTTGGGATACTACCTTGTTGCCAACAAGTTCAAGTGCAATTTGGATATGTTTTTTCCCTGGGACATGCCATCCTATCTCTTTTGGTAGAAGCTCCCATCCAATTGCACCTGAGTCTAGCAATGCCCATGAAGCTCACGAAGTTGTTACTTCTCACCAGTGTAAGTGTTCTTTCCACAAGAGACTTTGTACTGGTCCATTTCTACGATTCTTACAATGGACACTAGACTCAAACTTATGCTTGCAAGCATCTTCCATGAGGTCTAACGTGTTGAGCTTGAGATCCTTTGTATTGTATTAATTGGTGTTAGTAGACTCTAGGTCTTACCCGGTGGTTGGCACTCTTGCAAAACCAGGGCATCCATTCCTTGGCCATTACTAGCATGTTTTCTCTCACCAAGCCTGCTTCCTCTTCTTTTTCTTCTTCTTATTCATCTTCTTCTTCTTCTTCTTCTTTTGAGCAAAGCTCATGTCCTTCACAGAAAACATGCATGTAGAGGTAGGGAAAACTGAGAGGATGCAGAAAATGCCTCTCATCTCAACTGTGTCATGCGAGACATCGTTGGTGTCTTGCATCATCCTCTCAATTGTAGTCACTATACCACTATCATGAGCATGCTTCGTGTGCATCCTCATATCTCTGCTTTGCCAATGCCATGCCCTAATAATCCAATTGATTATGGTGAGGGAAAACTAAATCGGCGACCGGCCGACCACCGGCCGGCCAGCCGCCAGCCGCTGATCGCGGCCTCAGCCCGATCGGAGGATGAGAGGCCACGAGGTCCTCGAGGGCGAGGCCTCGTGGCCTCGTGCCCTTGCCCCCCCTTGCCCTCCTTGCAAAACAAGCAAACAAGGACGAGGGATAGGGGGAGCGAGGGTGAGGTCGAGAGAGGTGGCGCAAAATCGCCAACGTGCCTCGCACGCAACAGTTTCGCGCCAGAATGGCAAAACATGAATCGAAGTTCGTTCGCGACAAACTTCGACATAAAACAAACAAAATAACTCGTGCGAACACACGAGTTTGAGGTAAAAACCCCCGGTTTGGGTCCCAAAATCAAGGTTTTGGTTAAAAACGGAAATGGGCCTCCGGAGACTCGAAATATTTGAGTCTCCCTGCTCTGGGTCGTTGATGACGATTGCCCCTCAGTCCTGCGAAGGGGGTAAACCCCTGACGCGGACTGAGAACGCCATTCTACGAACTCCGACGACGACTTCAGAGCAGGAGCTGGAGATTCAGCCCGTTACAGTGGTTCTTCGTGCAAGACGACCCTCGCGACCAAGAGTTCGACGTAAACGGCAGCTACGACATAGATAAAACGCCGCCAGTAGCTGCAAGCGGCAACAAAAACGTCAGAAGGGACTACGGCATCTACACTTCACGGATGGGAGCACCGTAAAGTGCGTTAGAGAGCTTGAAAAAAACTTTACTTGGTGGAGACTCTTCTTTCCAGCCTCTCCTCACTTCCAGTGGGCTATGAAGATTTTTGTGGGGCGGGGTGGGGAGTTCCCACCCTCAAAAACCACAAAATCCTCCCCATTTTCATGGCTCCTTCAAAACTCCCACTTCCAAAAATTGGGACAGCACTCCTTCCCAAGCTTAGGGACTCTCACGGCGTGAGAGCACCCTAAAAAGAAGGAGGGTGACACCTTGAAGATTTTTGGCGGCTCGCCAACGCCACCGGCTCAAAGGAAGACGCCGTCCAAGAACGTGAGAGGCGTCAAGAAGCGTGAAGAGAAGACCAAGGAAGACAAGAAGACAAGAGGAAGACAAGAGGTAGAAGAAGGAGTGAAAGACTTGTTAGAAATTTTTAGAATTCCTCTTTGTACTCCTTGCTCTTGTTTTCTGAGCGACCCTCACATCCCTTGTCATTTCCTTGTCTTATTATTTTCTGTTTGCCTAGGTACTAGTCCTTGCCAATCGGCTTAGGCAAACAAGTTCCAAAACCCACGACCTTGTGTCGACGTGGCAGCCTAGGAACATAGAGAATTCATGTATAATTGCCTCACTGATCATGAGAGCAAGGAGTTTGTGGGAGGCGATTGCTCCTTAACGTTGTGGGATTATCCTCACAACGGTCTTCACGTGCTAGTTGCACGGGCGACGAGATGGCAAGTGCCGGACCGTCCAAGACCAACAAGGGCAAGGTGGTGACGGCCTCACCACGAGCTCTCGGCGGACTCCAAATTTTGGGAGCCACCGCCGCAAGCACGATTGCCAACCCAAAGGCAACCGTACCGCCAAGGGCAACCGTACCACCGAAAGCAACCGACGCCAACCTCGGCGATACCGAGAAGCGTGCGGAAGCGAAAAGGTGCTCAACGAGCACGTCGACGCACATGTGGGCGACCCCCACGCAACGGACGATGCGATGGAGGAGGATCTCCCGGGGGGAGACCCCGATGAAGAGCACGATGCCGACGATGGCGAAGGCGACGAGGATTGCAACCATCGCCATCATCATGCGACAAACTCGAGCCGATTGCTCAAGAAGGGCAAGATGCCCGCCGCATCGCCTGAAGCTGCCGACGGCAGTGAGACTGCCGAGAGCAGCAAGGGCGCTGACAGCAGCCACATGGGAAGTTCTCGTTAGAACGAGCCGGACGACGTCGCTGCGAAGATAATCCACGATGACCTTCGTAGGCTCGCGGATTTTGCTGCTGAGGCCGCAGGCCGACTCAAGATCACCACCGATGGTGGAGATACGACACCACTTGGAGGAATAGGGGCGGACCCTCCTTCCTATGATGCGGCCGCAATGGGACAAGGCAGCGCCCACTCGAGCATAGTCGCTGACGACAGTCTCCTCCAAAAGGTGGGACTCCCTGGAGGCGTGTACGCGAACCGTACCCTCTTGTAGTGGGTAAGGGTACACGGACAACGCGAGGCCCTAGAGGCTATCGCCGATGCTCTGACGACATCAGAGCTCAAGTTCGCGTTCGCCAACCTGCTAGCTCACGTCGAGCATCACGGACCTTGAACGTGATTGCCAGCTACAGCGCCTGGCCGCCCATGAGGCAAGCCGCCGATGCAACGACCTCTAAAAGGCGTTGCAGAGCGTGACCCAGGTGCGGGTGCAGCAGCAAGCACAGCGTGCTGCAGTTGCGGATGCCACTACTGGTGGCAGCGACGAGTTGCCTACCTCGAGGACTTTGGGGTCGGTCATGAACACGTCCTTCCTCCATAGTGTAGAGATCTTCCGGAAGGGTGTGGAGCAGACCGACTGGGGCGTAAAGTGTCTGTAGGTGGCTTCTTAAGTCTGCTGTCAAATCCCAGGGCTTAACCTTGGCCAGGCGGTGGAGACTACTAAGCTTGAGTACGGTAGGGACAGAGGGAATTTCCAGTGGAGCAATGAAATGCGTAGAGATCGAAAAGAACACCAAGGGCGAAGGCACTCTGCTGGGCCGACACTGACAATGAGAGACAAGCTGAACCGCATGGAGCCACGTTCTACGTGTCTACAAGGCTCCACTCAGCCAATGGGGCGACCTTGCCACGACGCGGCTTGTAGACAAACTCTTCAAGTACGTGGTCAAGGATTGGACTGCGTAGTAGCCGCACCTTGAGTGGCAGTCCATGCCGTGGGAGGCCTTCTACGCGATCATGCACAAGAAGTGCACCCAACGTGAGGAGGCGCAATGCGCCTTCCACAAGATCAAGGACTTCAGGCAGTTGGGCAGCTCGCTCAAATCCTACTTGAGCGAGTTCGCCGCACTCGTGGAGGAAGCCGAGAGCTTCGTCGAGGGCGATGGGACTCAGACCTTCAAGTACTCGAAGTGCATGCTGCAGGAGTACTTACGTGATGGTCTCGCTAGCGAGAAGCTGAAGGACAAGACCACCACGACAGCCACTGGCCAAGCTTGGACAAACTGGAGGGCGTTGCGCGACTACATGAGCGAAGTGTATTCGGCGAACCCGAAGCACTACTCTGATGCAAGGCCGAACGCGCGTGCACAGCAAGGCCGCGACATGCGCATGGACGCTATAAGGGGCTGGTGGGTCAGCTGGACTGGAAGGCAAGGCCAAGGGCAAGCAGCCTACAAACCCTCCAGCCAAGAAGGCTGGTGGATACCAGGGCCCTAACAACAAGCGCAGTCGCGAGAATGACGAGCTGCAGGCGGCGCGTGAGCGTCGCAACGCCTCCTTCCGCGAAGGGCTGCCACAACTGCATGCAGTCGGGCCACTTTAGGACTCAGTTCCCTCATGCTGCTGGTGGTGGACAAGAGGCCGCGACGTTAGCTACAGCAGTAGCACCTCGTGGGGATGGTGCAGCAGGAGGCCGCGGACATGGCCGTGGACAGGGTTGCGGTCGCGGCAATGGGCCCGGTTGTGGTAACGGACAAGGCCGTGGGGCGGGTTTTCCCCACCCCTGAGTGACGTCAATAGGGACCACTCAGGGATAAAACTAGATCACGGGTGTGGATTCATGTTTTCAGATGAGGACGTTAAACAGCTTGAGTTTTTGACGAGTTCAAATCTCTCTGTTGTATTCTCTCCTCTTGTTGAACCGCATTCTACACTTGCTAACCGACATTGCCCACTAAACCTTGCATCTCCAGACGAGATGCATGATCGTACATGCTTAGTGATGGCGACACCGACCACTGTGCGAGTTGTGTGACGCGGTGATTGAAGCAAACGCACTTAAAGCAATGAGTTCAATCACGTTCGCACTACCTTTAGTTGACGATTTTGACCCAGTCAAATTTAAAGACTAGAAGATGCTAGCCGAATTCACACGTGCCCATAACATGTGGACTTGAGTGGGTAAATCATGGGAGTTGCGATGACCGGCGTACAGATTCCGTGTTTATTACAAACCCGGCTTGCTGTCGTCGAGTCTGTTCACTCGGAAGAGTGGAGGCAACATGACGATGCAGTTCAAAGGACACCTAGCTGGTGCTCCCGTGAACGTACTTGCTGACACTGGAGGGGACGACTCTTTTGTTAGCCTTGGCTTTACTCAACAGGTTGGCCTGAAGTACANTTCACACGTGCCCATAACATGTGGACTTGAGTGGGTAAATCATGGGAGTTGCGATGACCGGCGTACAGATTCCGTGTTTATTACAAACCCGGCTTGCTGTCGTCGAGTCTGTTCACTCGGAAGAGTGGAGGCAACATGACGATGCAGTTCAAAGGACACCTAGCTGGTGCTCCCGTGAACGTACTTGCTGACACTGGAGGGGACGACTCTTTTGTTAGCCTTGGCTTTACTCAACAGGTTGGCCTGAAGTACAAGCCATCGATTGGCGCAATTGTTGTCGGTGACAACCGTATGGTACCCGTGATCGGTCCTTGTAAAGCAAGAATTTGCATTCAAGGGTATACACAGAGTGTCAAATTGAAAGTACTCAACCTTCTTGACCCGTTTGACGAGGTGCTAGGTGATCCCTGGCTCCGTGAGGACAAGGCTCTAATGTTCTTTGAATCAAAGCGTTTGATCCTCCAAAAAGGACAACGCCGCTTTACGTTGATTCCGAGTATGGAATTATCACCGACCCGACTCAAAGTCCATACCAGCTTATCTGCGATGCAGGTCAAGAGACGTATTCGACAAAGCTGTCGATATTTCTTGGCTCAGTTGCAGAAAGTGGAGGACGACGTGAAGGAGGACACGCCACAAGAGATCAAATCTCTATTGGCGGAGTCCTCGGATGTATTCCAAGACCCACCGGCTGGGCTTACACCAGAAAGACACATGGGCCACACGATTCCGGTGCAACTGGAGGTGACTCCTCCGTTCAGACCCATGTATCGCCTTAGTCCAGCAGAAAGGTGAGAGGCCGAATGCCATATCAAAGAGTACCTTGCAAAAGGGTGGATCAAGCCCAGTAGCTCGCCGTATGGTTCGCCGATCCTTTTTGTGAACAAAAAGGACGGTGGTTCACGTATGTGCGTGGATTACCGGACGTTGAACAAGCTGACAGTGAAAAATCGATTCCCCTTACCGCGGATTGAGGAACTTTTTGACCAACTCCAGGTCGCAAAAGTATTCTTGTCCTTGGATTTGTCTCAAGGGTACCATCAAATCCGCATCACGGAAGATGATGTGCCCAAAACCGCGTTTCGAACGCACATGGGACACTATCAGTTTTGAGTGTTATGCTTTGGGCTTACAAATGCCCCGGCAACCTTCCAAGGAGAAATGAACCGAACGTTCGCCAAGCAAATCGGACGGTTTGCCTTGGTTTACCTGGATGACATCCTGGTTTTCTCCAAATCAATGGAAGAGCACATAGAACATCCGCGCGAAGTTCTCGCAATCCTTTGGGAATAGAAGTTCTATGCGAAAGTGAGCAAGTGCAAGTTTGCACAAGATGAGCTCGAATACCTTGGATACATCGTCGGTAAGGACGGCATCAGTGTCGATCCACGAAAGGTCCAAGCCGTTGTGGACTGGCCACGCCTAAAAAATGTTGGGCAGATTCGGTCTTTCCTCGGCCTTGCAAACTACTTTCGACGGTTCATGCAAGGGTATTCGACCCTGGTAGCACCGCAAACCAGGCTCATGCGAAAAGACGTGCGTTGGGAATGGACAGGTGATTGCAAGAACGCTTTTCTCAAAGTCAAAGAGCTTCTATCCACGGCGCCCGTCTTAGCTCTTCTGGATCCATCGCAACCGTGGGAGGTTCGATGTGATGCGTCGGTAGTAGGACTCGGAGCCATCCTCATGTAGAATGGTCACCTAGTTGCGTATGAGAGCCGGAAGCTCATCCCCGCAGAAACACGGTACACGACTGGGGATGAAGAGCTCCTTGCGGTAGTACATACTTTCAAAAGATGTGGCGTTGCTACCTCGAGGGTGCGGAAGGGGGTGTGACGGTCGTGACCAACCATAATCCATTGGTGTTTTTCCAAACGCAACCGAACCTGTCAAGCGACAGGCGCGTTGGAGCGAATATCTGAGCCGATTCTCGTTCACATGGGAATATCGGCCAGGACGCATCAATGTGGCCGATCCACTGAGCCGACAGCCTGTGGAATTTAAAGCAACCACCGAGGTCAGTGGGTGTTTATGGCCATTGCAACAGCACGAGTACAACCACCAGATCCCCTTGCACCTCTGCGGCAACCACCACAAGAGATTATCCATTACAACGGTTTCGTAAATAGGATCCGGATGGGATACTGTGTGGATTCTTGATTTCAAGACTCTCAAAATCTGGACGAGTACGGCTTGGTGGAGGCCGCAGGAATCTTCTGGCACGGAGAACAAGTTGTTGTGCCAAAATCGGGAGACCTTCGAGAAAAGGTTATCTCCCAGTTCCACGACCCACCGGTCGCAGGTCATGTGGGACCCCGAAAGACCGGACAGGCACTCTCGGACCACTATTGGTGGCCAGGATGAAGTGTTGATGTCTGTGAGTATTGCATGACATGCGACCCATGTCTTCGGAATAAGGCTAGTAATAAGAAGCCTGCTGGACTCCTCCAATAGCTTCCCAGTCCTGGGACTCCATGGGAGTGCGTCAGCATGGATTTCATTACTGGTCTTCCGGACACGACCCGTGGCCACGATGCAATACTAGTGGTTGTGGATCTTTTGACGAAAATGACACACTTCATTCCTACAACCACTGACGTGAACGCAGAGGAGACCGCTCGTCTCTTCTTTGAGGGTGTCGTAAAGTACCACGGCTTGCCGTTGCGCATTATCTCCAATCGAGATCAAAAATTTGCTAGTAAGTTCTNCAGCTTCCCATTCCTGGGACTCCATGGGAGTGCGTCAGCATGGACTTCATTACTGGTCTTCCGGACACGGCCCGTGGCCATGATGCAATACTAGTGGTTGTGGATCTTTTGACGAAAATGACACACTTCATTCCTACAACCACTGACGTGAACGCAGAGGAGACCGCTCGTCTCTTCTTTGAGGGTGTCGTAAAGTACCACGGCTTGCCGTTGCGCATTATCTCCAATCGAGATCAAAAATTTGCTAGTAAGTTCTAGCAAAAGATGCACGAGTACTTCGGCAGTGAGTCACAAGTATTGAGAGCATTTCACCCTCAAACTGACGGACAAACAGAGCGCATGAATCGCATTTTGGAGTAGATGTTTCGCATGTACATGGACCCTGCCATGCATGATTAGGACGAATTCCTAGCACCGGTAGAGTTTACGGTGAACAACTCGATGAACGAGTCCACACAGTTCACACTGTTCGTGTTGAACAGTGGTCGGCATCCAGTGGTACCCTCTTCATTCGGGAAGAGTGTGAGCACAGAAGGGCAGGTTCCTTCCGCTCAAGCCTTTACCGAGCGCATCGACTCCTTGTTACAAGAGGCGAAGGGTCACCTTCAAGCAGCTCGGCAGTGACAAAAGGCATATGCCGACAAAGGTCGCCGGGAGGTCTCATTTGACATCGGTGACAAAGTGCTGCTTAGCACCAAAAACCTTCGGCTGAAGTCGCCAGGGGGAAGGAAACTTCTACCGAAGTGGATTGGGCTATTTCTCATTGTGGCAAGCATCCGGCCAGTGGCATACCGATTGCTACTTCCGCCGAGTATGAAAATACATGACGTGTTTCATGTGAGCTTGCTGGCTCCATACACGGCAGACGGAACCGTTCAGCCACCGCCAGCAGTCCTTGCAGTCGACGGCCAATACGAGGTCCTTCGCCTACTCCAGCACCAAGAGTGTACTCTTCGGTCGTGCGTTGTTACGGAGTACCTCGTTCATTGGGCCGGTTGTGGACCTGAACATAACTCATGGGAGCCCGAATCTCGATTGCCCACAGGGGTGGTCAACGAGTACTGGAGCGAGCTTGCAGCTCGTACAGATCGACGCGTGGCAGGAGGTACCACCTGAACGCGAAAAAAGTGAACAACATTCCCACAGGGCAGCATTCATGGATAGCGATCATAGGAGGTTGGGGACGCCCAACATGGTTGTCGCGCGGACGCTCGAGCCTAAAGGGGGGAAGCCTCTAGCCGTGCTGACCTACAAGCTGCAACTTAGGTCTATGTACCATGCACGTGTTCATGTCTAGCTGGTGATTGAAACAATTCATTTTTTTTCACAATGCTGATGACTTACTAACTGACAATCCTGCTTGTTGTTCATGAACCGAGACGGTTCATAAAAAGTGGGGAGGAATGTAGAGGGAGGGCCGGTTCAGCCCCCCCTTCTCGCAAAAGCGAGGGGTGGTTGCGCACCACCCCTCGCGTCAGCGAGGACTGGCCGGCTGCCAGCATTCCGCTGGCCACTGGCCAGCTCGCTGCCGGCCGGCTAGACAGCCGGCGGCCGGCCAAGCGACCGGCCGGCCACCGGCCGGCCAACCGCCAGCTGCCGATCGCGACCACAGCCCGATCGGCGACTGAGAGGCCACGAGGGCCTCGGGGGCGAGGCCTCGTGGCCTCGTGCCCTTGCCCCCCCCTCACCCTCCTTGCAAAACAAGCAAGGGAGGACAAGGGATAGGGGGAGCAAGGGTGAGGTCGAGAGAGCTGGTGCGAAATCGCCAGCGTGCCTCGCACGCGACGATTTCGCACCAGAACGGCAAAACGTAAGTCGAAGTTTGTTTGCGACGAATTTCGACATGAAATAAACAAAATAAATCGTGCGAACACACGAATTCAATGTAAAAACCCCTGGTTTGGGTCCCAAAACCAGGGGTTTGGTTAAAAATGGAAATGGGTCTCCGGAGACTCGAAACATTCGAGTCTCCCTGCTATGGGCCGTTGATGAAAACTGCCCCTCAGTCCTGCAAAGGGGGTAAGTCCCTGACGCGGACTGAGAACACCATTCTGCGAACACCGACGACGACTTTAGAGCAGGAGCTAGAGACTCAGCCGGTTACATTTGCTCTTCTAGATCATGGATATCCTGGCTATTTCGCCCAAACTAGATTGTTGGCCCTTTTCTACATATGAGAATCATTCCTTTCAACCTCTCGAACTTGTTCATGTTGATGGCATGGAGCCTCATGACATCTTGGATGGTCTCTGACAATATATCCTCTGCTTCATCGACAAATGTTATGTGTACCTTTTGGGTATCTGCTCTTTGTCAACAAGAAATATTCTATCATGTCCTTCATTCCATGCTTTTTAAGGTCAAACGTGCCTGCAAGTATACATAGCGTGTGTTTCGTTGTGAAAGAGATAGTCAGTTTATGGGATCCACTGCCCACCTTCCTAAGTACCAAGAGTTGCGTATGGAGCCTTCGGCTCCTTACCCACCCCATAATACACGTTTCTTAGAGCATTAGATCCATGATCTTGCAGAAGGTATCCAAACTTTGCTCTTCCACCCTCATTACGTGGATGTCAACATATGTTCACCAGATTACACTTCTCAAAATAGTCACAAAGCTTGTACGGTGGAATGGATTATTCAAATCTTTGCACCTTGCCCATGCCTTGGGGAGAGTTGCATCTTTCTAATTCTTTGATGATGAAGGGAATAGTAAGCTCTCCCCTTGTTGTTTTCTATATCTTTTGAAAAAGACACACACAACAAGGGAGAGCTTGCCATTTGTTTGGTCTTTTGTCTCCAAAGCCTAATGGATGTCCGCCCCTCAGTTTTATTGTACTTTGGATTCGTTTGATGAGCTCTTCTTCTGGCATGTCTTTCAACGTGTCCTTGATTGCCTTGTCTTCTTCTTTCCCCACTCTCTCAGCTTGGGCGGACTCTTTGCTACTTTCATTCTTCAATTTTAGTCACATGGCCTCTCTTATCTTGTTGAGTGTGTGGCCACTACGTTGGTTTTCTAATTACATGATAGTCCAGTCCTCACCGTCCTCGTTGGCATGTACTCTGCTTCCGAGGTTTTGCCTACATTGTTGTTCATTGTGTTGTCATCACCTACACCTTGTATGCCATAAACATTACTCAATGTACGATGCGTGTCTTCCACTCTAGTGCATGTGTCCAAGTCATTGTTCATACTTTTGCCAGTTGATCCTACCTCATAGCTCCATGCACCTTCTGCTTCATCTTATTACATGCAGAGGGGAAATCTATGATTCCTCCTCTCGCACTCAAGCTCTTACGCTTCTTCCACTATCTTGTACTTTGTAACTAGTTGGTGTTGGTTTTTGCGCATCTCTCATTTGTACTCTGTTGTGTCCTCCCGGCTTGTGTACATTGGCATGCAGATGACTGACGGCGAGACTCGACGCTGCTGGAGTGTCGGGCGGTGGAGCCGACGTGCACTCAGGCCCACGCACCGTTCGCTAAAGCCTCCTCCCTACGGCAATGTGCTCAGCTCCATCGGCAGGCCTCCACGGTGGTCGAACTGCTAGCGGTCACTGCCACTACAGATGTTGTTTCCATGCACTCAGCTCTGTGTCTGGTTGTGGCATTGCGTCTGCATCGTCATGCTATGCCTAGAGTCTGTGTCTCCTATTGTGTGGCCGTGCTTGGCGTCACTGACTGTCGTAGGCACTGCCCGGGTTCGGGCAGTCATAACTCCTCGCTGCTATTTTTCTAGCTGATTCTGCCCGCACAACTGCGTTTGTAGCGTCGGTATTATGGTATGGTCCAGTTTTCAAGCAAAACGGACGACGCCCGGGTTTTGGGCTGTCGGGCGTCTGGCAAGGCTCACCGAGAAAACCCTGCCTGCCAGAAAATAGGTCTAGGACTATTTTCTGATTGGCTGGTTAGCTGAGTAACAAGTTCTACACTAGTGGGGGGGAGCTAGAACTTGGAGGGGTCTCCCATTGTTGCTCATTCTTCATTCCTAACCAGTTACNNNCCGGGTTTTGGGCTGTCGGGCGTCTGGCAAGGCTCACCGAGAAAACCCTGCCTGCCAGAAAATAGGTCTAGGACTATTTTCTGATTGGCTGGTTAGCTGAGTAACAAGTTCTACACTAGTGGGGGGGAGCTAGAACTTGGAGGGGTCTCCCATTGTTGCTCATTCTTCATTCCTAACCACTTACTTTCAGTTTTCAGCTGCTTTCTGGCGCTAACTCTAGCGCGCATGTTTCTGAGTAACAAACCTAGAGCTTCCAGACTTAGACTCTAGAGCAGTAGACTGAGGGGACAGCTGACTTAAGCAACGAGCGTGGAAGCCTGCACGATGCATCAACAACGCTCCTGTCCCAACCTGCTGCCTAGGTTTTCCAGCTTGGTATCAGAGCCAGAGCATGCAGCAGCAGCAGGAGACAGGCGAACAAGTGCCAGACAACACCGGCGGACCCCCATACGCGCCAGTGCAGGGGAAATGCTGCCGGATTTTTTCCGGCAGCATTGACCCGCCTGGTGGCGGTGTCAGATTTTTTCCCACGGCCACTGGGCCAGGGGAAATGCTGCGAAAAATATTCGGCAGCACTGACCCCCACGCGTGACGCGAGGAGGTGAGCGGCAGGCGGCGTCTGACACCTGCGGGCGACGACGCACGCTGCAACGTCACCCAGGTGCAGTGACTGGCAACAGCACGCAGCAGCAGCAACCTGCAGTAGCGGCAGCCGCAGGCAATGGCAGCGAGCAGTAGCAGCAGGTAGAAACAGTAGCTCGTAGCAGCTCGCAGCAATAGCTCGCAGTAGTAGCAGCACCAGCAACGCGCAGCGGCAGCCCGCAGCAGCAGCCCGCAACGGCAGCAAGCAGCAGCCCGCAACGGCAGCAAGCAGCAGCCGCAGCACGCAGCAGCTGCAGCAGCTTGCAGCAGTAGCAGCAAGCTACAGCAGCTGTAGCAGCGAGCTGCAGTAGGGATCTGCAGCAGCAGCCAGTTGCAGTAGCAACAGTAGCGAGCAGCTGCTGGCAGCAGCCAGCCGCGGCTGCTGCTGCTCGCAACGAGCAGCGCTCGAGCAGCGAGAAGCAGCCCATTGTGGCCAGCGAGCAGCAGCTCGCTACTGCCAGTGAGCAACAGCCCGCTGCTCGCAGCAGACAGCGGGCTGCTGCCCGCTGTGATAGGAAAAACGAAGAAAAAAAAAACGACAGCAAGGAGAAAAATAAATCCCCCCCCGTAGCTCATAGCAGCAGCCCATAGTAGCAGCGAGTAGCGGCTGCAGCACGTAGCAGCTGCAGCAGCGTGCAGCAATAGCAGCCAGCTACAACAGCCACAGTAGCCACAGCAGCTCGCAACAACAGCAGCTACAGCTGCAACTGCAGCAGTAGCAGCAGCAGGAGTAGTAGCGGCAGCAGCAGCAGCAGCAGCGGCGGCGGCCCAACAACCGCCGTTGCTAACGTCAGCACCCCTCTGCTGATGCCACTGCTGATGTCATCAACAAAAAAAGAGGAAAGGGGAGGCGGCGAAAGGAAAGGGGGAAGACCAAAGGGGTGGGTAGAATCCCCAACGCCCCAAGTCACTGCTGATATCAGCAACACAAAGACAAAAAAAAAACCACAAGGGACACCAAACCATGGCTGGTAGCCCAGGTGAGGAGGGGTCCTCCTCTGCCGGGGGGACCCCTACCCCTCCATTTCTGTAATGACTGCAACAACAGTAGCAGCAGTAGTAGCAACAGCAGCAGAAACAACAGTAGCAGCAGCCGCCGCCGCCGCTGCAGCAGGAGCAATAGTAGTAGCAGCAGCAGCAACAGCAGCAACAGCAACAACTGCAATAGCAGCAGCAGCAGCAGCAGCAGCAGTAGCACCAGCAGCAGAAGCAGCAAGAGCAGCAGCACCAGCACCAGCCCACTGGTGTCGTAAGCGGCAACCCTGATCCCCTCGTCGCTCTTCAGCAATAGCTCGCCGCCTTGACGCAGCAGCTTGCAGCGTTGCAGAAAGTAGCCTCTCAGACTGCCACCAGTACGCCGTCGCCATTTTTCCCTCCAAGGCACGCCAACCCAGCAGTGTCTGCTCCCACATACTACCTGGCACAAAAGCAGACTCAGTGCCAGCGGCAGACAGTGACCTCCGTCCTTGGTCCCACTCTGGGCGCCAGCCGCAGGCAGAAGGACTTTGAGACGTCGCCGCCGCCGCTTCAGGTCCGCAAGCAGTTGCGGAGCGGGGAACTCAACTTCTAGATCTGGACGCAAGGTGAGGGCTTGTGGGCATACTACACCCTCCCTTACGACTCCACCCAGGCCGACCAGCTGTATGACGCTGGTCGCGGCGTCCGTGCCCTCGTCCCAGTCGCCCCTCCAGCTTCTCGCCTGGCCCTAGAGCCTTTCCTCGGCGACTTCACCTCTGGCGACATCGCAGACCCTGCAGTCGCATGGCACGTCCTCACCAGGCCCCATGGCCTGTCCAGCGACGCTGAGATCAGCCGTCTGCTCCGGGAGTTCAACTCCCTGCACATGGGGGAGACCGAGACAGTCACTGCCAGCGGGCGGAGGACATCCTTCGTCGTCTCGGAAAATCTGCTCCACCTCCTCTGTCCGCGCTCCTTACCATCAATCGCGACGCCACCAGCACGTACGCGGACGTCTTCGTGAACTACCCCCAGGAAGTCCTCTCCACCATGGTGGCCCAGGGCACCCTTATGCCCTGGGCATACGAGCTCTTCCTCCGCATTGAGGAAGCTTGCCAGGAGCCGAGCTCCACCGCACTGAGGCTCTTGTATCACCTGCCATCGCCTCCCCTGCCGTCACCTCCGTGGCCATCGCTTTCCCCGCCGCCGCTACCTCATCGTCTTCAGGGAAGAAGAAGAAGAGCCGGAACAAGAAAGGCAAGGGTCCGCCGCAACAGCAGCAGCAGCAGCCGTCAACCGGGTCCAACGGCAGTGGCTCGATCTGCCACAACTGTGGCCAGCCCGGGCACGGGTGGTACACGTGCCCTCTCCTGACGTACGAGGCGCGCGTCATCGCCACCATGCGTCGCCAGCGTGAGCGCCGTCTCGCCTCTGCCGCCGTTGCTATTGCTGGCCCTGACACTTCGATCTCGCCCAGCAGCTCCGCCCCTCCGACAGCTCCGCCAGTACCGCAGACACTCGCGCCGCAGCAGTACTACCCACAGCCGTCGACGCCTTCGTTCCTGTCGCCGGCACTGTCCCTCCCTTACCCGGGCTCCGATGCCGTCACTCCGTACTCGGTCTACACTCCCAGGGTTTCCTCCCGTGAGCGTCAGCTTGAGCAATTTATCGCGCTCTAGCTCTGCCTGACGCGCCCTCCTCCCCAGGGAAGTGCAAGTTGCATCACGTGCTGCCCTCTTGCCCCGCCTTGCATGACTGAGACTGATCTGCGGTCCTTTCCCGTTTCCTAGTCTGTCGCATCGTCTCCCGTGGTCTCCTCTACCCCTTCCTGTGACGACATTTCATGGCTTGACGATTGGCAGTCTCGGTTTGCGCCACCGTCCACCACGTCCGTGTCCCTTGCTTGCTGCCATGTGACCGTTAGCGATGTGAAGTCTGCGGTCCAGGATCCCGCTGAGATATGGATCATCGACTCCGGGGCCACACATCAAATGACGGCCTCTTGTGAGCCCTTTAATATGCTCGGTCCTGTAGGCGATGTATCCGGCGTCTGGACGGGCTCCGGACAGGTGTTGCCTGTCCGTGGCGTTGGCGTTGTTCGTTTCCGTGGTCCTGCCGGTGACGTCTTTCTGACCGACGTCCTCTTCGTCTCTGGTCTCGAGCTCAGCCTCCTGTCCATCACTGCACTTGACCGCATGAGCATGGATGTTGTGCACTCGCATGGTGTTGGCACTGTGTCGCTGCGTCCGTCTGGTCTCGTTATCCTACACGCCACCACCTGTGTCAACCTGTGGCATGTGCCCCGTATCTCCTCCTCCCCTTCCGTCTCCTCCCTGTCGACTGCCACAGGCCATGTGTTTGTTACCAGCACGCTTTCCCCTTCACACACTCGCCTCTTGCACCGCCGCCTTTGCTACGTCCACTCTGCCTTCGTAGACAGCATGCTCTGTACCCAGCCGGCCAAGGGCCTTGACCCGGAGACTTTCCCCCTCCCGTGACCCACTGAGTGCATTGATTGCGCTCAAGGGAAGATGCACCGGTCCACGTACCCTCTGTCTTCCTCACGTGCATCCCCCCTCTTGACCTTGTCCGTTCGGACGTCATGGGCCCTCTCCCCATCAAGTACGTCAGCGAGCACGGCCACTATGTCCTCACCCTCACTGACGACTACTCACACTACCACTGGGTCTTCTGCCTTCGGCAGAAGAGAGATGTCCCCCGCACCATCCAGGACTGGCTTGTCCTTGCGGAGCGCGAGTGTGGCCATCCTCTTCGCCGCTTTCGCTCTGATCACGGTGGTGAGTACATGGGCGAGGCCACGACCTTTCTCACTTCACGCAGCATCCACCATGAGACAACCGCGCCCTACACGCCCGCCCAGAACGGTGTTTCCAAACGGTGGAACCGTACCATGGCCGACGCCGTTCGCACCATGCGGGTCGAGTCCGGTCTCTCCGATGGCTTCTCCTTTGAAGCCATGGCCTACATGACCTGGGTCTGGAACCGGATGCCCCACGGTCCCCTTCCCCGCCACTCCACGCCTTACCAGCATTGGTGCGGTCAGCGCGCTGACCTCCGCCCGGCTCGCGTCTGGGGCTGTGTGGCCGTGGTGTGGCTGCCCGCCCTGCAGCAGGGCGGCAAGCTCACCCCCCGCGGACGTCCCTGTACCTTCCTCGGTGTCTTTCGTCAGTCCAAGGCCTGGCGCTTCTGGGATCCCTCCCGGCACTGCATCGTCGAGTCCCCGGATGCACTCTTCTTCGAGGACCTGTTTCCTCACGACCTCATTCACTCCGGCTCGTCTGTGTCTATCCCATCGTGTGGGGGAGTGAGTCCGTCCTCCGTCCTGTCACTTTCGGGTGACACATCCCCCAGTCCCTCACGGCCGACAGCCCCAGTCGCGTCTGTTGGTCCCTCCGGGCCAACAGCCCCCGTCGCGTTCCCCAGTCCCTCTCAGCCGGCAGCCCAAGTCGCGTCTGCCGGCCCCTCCGAGCCCACGGCCCTAGTCGTGGCCGCTGGTCTCTCCGAGCCGGCAGCCCCAGACGCGTCCGCTCGTCCCTCCAGGCCGACAGCCCCTGTCGTGTCCGCTGGCCCCTCCGATCCGGCAGTCCCAGATGCGCCCGCCAGTCCCTCTGGGCCAGCAGCCCCAGTCGCGTCCGCTGGTCCCTCCGGACAGGCAGCCCCAGTCGTGTCCGCTGGCCCCTCCGGTCCAGCAATCCTAGTCGTGCCCGCCAATCCCTCCGAGCCATCAGCCCCAGTCGCGTCCGCCGGCCCATCCAGGCCAGCTTCCCCGGTTGCATCCGCTGGCCCCTCCGGACCAGCAACCCCGTCTGCCTCCATTGGCTCGTCGAACTCAGTGCCATCTCCTGCCCCGCCACGCTACACACGTGGCCCAGGCGGCAGCCTCCGTCCCAGACCGTCGACGAGCGTGCGGACTGTCGCACCACGCTCCGTGGCGCCTCGACACCCCGTGGCTCCACTCCCACGGTCGTGAGTGGGGACCCTGTCACCAAGGCCCTCGGCTTGACCACCTCGGCCGTCACTTCAGACCTTCACACGGGCTCCGCACTGGGCTACGCCATGCTCCATCACAAGCATCGGCACGCTGTCGTGGCTGCACTCGCGCACATCCCACCAGAGGCTCGAGATGCACACTCTCTCTCAGTCAGTTCCACAGCACGCTCGGAGGACCCAGCCATCCTACGCGAGGTACGAGCCTCTCCTGAGGCCGCACACTAGGACGCCGCCTGTGCCGATGAGCTTGCTGCTATCCGATAGCACCATGTGTACGACCTCATCGACCTTCCTCCAGGTCGGAAGGCCATCGGCGCGAAGTGGGTTTTTCGGCGCAAGTGGAAGCCCGACGGGTCCTTGGACAAGTACAAGGCCCGCCTTACAGCCAAGGGGTTTGCCCAGATTCCTGGGGTCGAGTACAACAAGATCTTTGCCCCAGTTGGCCGGTTCTCCACTAGCCGGGCGCTCTTAAGCCTGGTCGCCCAGCATGGGTGGGACCTGCATCAGATGGATGTGAGCAACGCATTTCTCCATGGCTCACCAGAGGGTGAGGAGCTCTACATGGTGCAGCCCCCAGGCTTTGACGACGGCACTGGGAGAGTCTGGCGAATGCGTAAGGCCCTCTATGGCCTGAAGCTGTCGCCTCGGTACTGGAACCAAGAAATCAGCAGCACGCTCCTTGGGGGCGGACTCCAGCGCAGCACCGCTGACCCCGCACTGTTTGTCATTCCGCGAGGCCAGACTTTTGCCGTTGTTCTGGTTTACGTCGACAATCTTCTCATCGCGTTGCCAGACACGGCTGCCATCCAGCGCGTCAAGGACTTGCTGCATGCCACCTACCAGATGAAGGATCTCGGATCTGCCAGAGTCTTCCAGGGCATGGAGCTCGAGCATGATCGCTCCCAGAGGGTCCTACACATCCACTTGGCCGCCTATGTGCACACTCTGTCCACCCGCTTTGCGGAGGACCTCCCACTTGTGCCGAGCGCATCCTCACCCATGTCACCTGATGGCCAGGTCAAGCTGAAGAGTCCCGACCCAGCCATCGTGGGGGAGCCAGTTGACGTGACCACGTACCTGCGAGTCATCGGGTCACTGATGTTCCTGGCGACGACGACACGCCCAGACATCGCATTCGACGTCAACCTCCTGGCCCAGTTCTCTCAGGAGCCGCGTCACCTCCACTACGAGGCTGCGATCCGAGTACTGCGCTATGTTGTCTCGACTCCTCAACGAGGTCTCATGTTCTGTTGTCAGCCGTCTGTGGTCGCGGTGGGATACATTGACAGTGACTGGGTCGACAATCCGGACGGTAAGAGTCGCATAGGCTGGATCTTTCTGATTGGCGGCACAATTGTGTCCTGGCGCAGTGGCAAGCAGGGGTGTATTGCACGCAGCACTGCTGGGGCTGAGTTTGTGGCTCTTGGCTCAGGCGCATGTGAGAGTGTGTGGCTGCGTCGTTTGTTGTCCGAGTTGCGTCAGCCTGCCGCATCCATCACGTTGCATTGTGACAATGAGAGTGCCATGGTCATCGCGGACAATGACGGCGTGCATCAAAAGCGCACAAAGCACATCAACCTTGAGTATAACTATGTACGTTCATTGTTGCATGACGGCAGCATCAGCATCGTGTGGGTTGAGACAGCACGACAGTTGGCTGACTTCTTGACCAAGGCACTGAAGTGTGACTCGTTCAAGAAGGCTGAGAATTCGGTTGGCGTGCGTCCGTGAGTTGCTCTCTTTGTCCCTGCTTGCATCTCTGCGTGGTCTGGGGGAGTTTGGTCGCTGTTTGTGTCTCTGCCCGCACATGTGCACTACGCCTGTGAGTAATGGGGGAGTGTTGGTTTTCGCGCATCTCTCATTTGTACCCTGTTGTGTCCTCCCGGCTTGTGTACATCGGCGTGCAGATGACTGACGGCAAGACTCGACGCAGCTGGAGTGTCGCACGGTGGAGCCGACGCGCGCTGAGGCCCACGCACTGTTCGCTGAAGCCTCCTCCCTACGGCGTGTTGGTTGTTTGCGCTCATCGTGCTCTGTTGTGTCCTCCCGGCTTGTGTACATCGGCGTGCAGATGACTGACGGCGAGACTCGACGCCGCTGGAGTGTCGTCCGGTG
>SZWC01003405.1:63200-74386 GCA_023375785.1 Penium margaritaceum
TCCGAGTCCGCCTCAGCACGGTCCGCTCGCGCGTCACGTCATCGTCCGGTAAGCGTCTCCCCTCCCCATTCTCTTAGGGAGGACCCTCTGCTGTCCGGCGATCCCGAGGTTCCTGCTGCCCAGCTGCACTCAGCGTTCCCGCAGGACGTCGTTCGTCTTGTGGGCATCGTTACATGCACAACCTCGGCTATCATTGACGCAGCGGCGGCAGCTACAGCCACCTTCGCCGCCGCCGCTAGAGCCTCGCGTGCTCCTGCCGCCACCTCAGCAGGACGTGCTGCAGATTCATACACAGAGGCCGCGGTTGTTGCTGGTCCCATTGCTGTAGCGGCTGCTGATATAGGCACACAAATATCTGCTGCAGCATCTGCCATTGCCTCTGCAACGGCCTCAGCTGCATCAGCCACAGCGACAGCCGCTGCTTCCATTCGCACCTCCACCGCAGTCGCCGTCACCGCAGCTGCATGTGCTCCATCTGCCGCCTCCAGCCTCGTCACAGCAACCATCTCCGTCGCAGCAACCTTCTCTACTCTTGCTGCTGCCTGCACCACTGGAGCCTTTGCTCTGGTGGTGCCCATTGCCTCCACCGTCTCTGTTCTATCTGCTGCCTCTACTGCTGTGGTTCCTCCACTCCTTGCTTTTCTCCGCAGCCCGTCCTCTTGACCACCTTGTCTGCATATTGTGCCTGCGTATCTTTCCCTCTTCTCCTTCTGCGGTGGCTTGTCCTGTCTGACTCGGGGTGGGCTGTCCTGCAACTTTTGACTCTTTGCCTCAGGCAACCCCACTTTTCCCACGCCCACTGGGGCTAGGGAAACTCTGCCGAAATCTGTCTGGCAGAGCCCTCGCGTCGTCACCATGCCTGGTGACGACGAGTCAGTCATTGCGACTCTTCAGCGCCAGCTGACCCTCGCTCGTGAGGCTCAGCAGGAGGCTGAGGACCGCCTTAAGCTTGCTAAAGATAATCGCTCCGCTTTTGCTGATGAGGTCGCCGCCATAGTGCTGCGTCGCCTCCCTGCTGCGTCGGTTGGAACCAGTCACACCCCTTCTGCAGGCACCTCTTCTTCTTCCTCTAACACTTCTGCTGTTGCGCCCACTAGCACTGCCGCTGCTGCCGCCACTCTCCCCGCGCCTCGCCAGCATGACTTCTTCTCTCAACCACCTTCCCTCTCCTCTAGGCTCGCCTTCACCTCCTGGGAAGTGCGCTTTAGCACGTGGGCCCAAGGGGAGCAGCTGTGGGAGTATTAGTCCCCAGCTGTTGCTCCATTCACTCCCCTTGCAAGTGAGTCCGCCCGTGCTATGCGCGCCCTCATCGCTGCCGCTCCTGAGTCGCTAATTGATGATGTCGGCACGTTCAATGCTGATCCTGCTGTCCAGCATCTTGCCGACCCTGTTGGTGCATATGCCATGCTGCATCGTCGCACCACTGTCACTGGCCAGGCCGCTCAGAGCGCCCTCACAGTCCAGTTCAACACACTTCTCATGCGTAGTGACGAGACCGCTGATGCCTATTGGTCTCGCGGTCTCAAGCTCCTTCGCGAGCTTGGCAAAGCAGCACCTGGCCAGCTCTCTGCTGTTCTCACCATGGTCAACGGCCTTATCCCAGAGCTGTCCGATCTTCTTCGTGACGTCAAAGCTGACGAGCTACAGCAGCTTGCCTCNCTGTGGCTCTACTGAGCACTCTGCTCGTACTTGCCCGGCTCCTCCGGATGACCTACGCCTCGCCCGCGCCATGCGTGCCCACTGGGCTCGTACCTCTGGCCCCTCTACATCCGCACCGTCTGGCTCTGGTGGCCCGTCGCGCTTCTCCACCCCGCTGCCGGCTCAGGCTTACGCTGCCTCCAGCGTGCCTTCTCCACCACTGCCTGTTCCTTACCCTTGGGGCTGGCCACCTCCTTACGGTGCCCCTGCGTACTCTGGGCCCCCGTCCTCTGCCTACACCGCTCCACCGTGGTTCCCGCCTTCCTCCGACGCGCCTATCCCAGCTCCGCCGGCGTCAGTGGATGGCGACCGTGGTGATCGGGAGCGTCATCTTGAGCAGTCCCTCCTCCAGCTTCTTCGCCTTCGTGATCAGGGAGGTGAGGGTGTTGCACCGCTGGCCAGAGGTCTTGTGTGTCAAACTGACGTTGTCCTTTGTGGGGATCCTCCTGGTCATGTGCTAGGTGCCTTGTGTGTGTCTGTCCCGTGGATTGAGTGTTGGCAGTCTGACTTTCTTCCTCGTTGTCTCTCCCTTTGTACCTTGTCTCCGTCCTCCGTTGGCATTGTTGCGACGTCCATTGTGCTGCCCCTTGTGCGTCTGTCCAGTGGCCTCTGGGTCCTTGACTCCGGGGCCACTCATCACATGACGTCTGTGCGGTCCTCGTTCATCTCGTTAAGCCCCGTCGGTTCTGTCCGCTTTGTTCGTACCGGGTCTGGTCAATTGCTGCCAGTTCAAGGTGTGGGTGTGGTTCGCTTTGTTAGCCCCAGTGGCGCACTATATCTGCCTGACATTTTGTACGTGCCTTTGCTGGAAATCAGCCTGCTGTCTGTGCCTTCTCTGGATGAACAAGGTATGGACTTCACTGCTAGCCGTGGTGTTGGCACAGTCTCTCTTCGCTCCTCCCACCGTCCTGTTCTTCGTGGTGTGTGCTGTGGAAAACTCTACTGTGTCCCCTTGCACGCCCCTCTACCCCGGCCGTCAGCGCTGCCCTTGCTCACATTGCTCCCTCACTCACCTCTGACCTTGTCCGCCTCTTGCATCGTCGCCTTGATCATGTTCACACCGATGCCATTCATAGCATGCTGCGTCTCCAACCTGCTCTTGGTCTCTCTCCCTCTACCTTCCCTCTCCCTTGCCCTGCGGACTGTCTTGACTATGCTCAAGGGAAAATGCATCGGTCTCCTTTCTCTCCTTCTGAGTCTCAATCTTCCCATCCACTTGATCGTGTTCATGCGGATGTCATGGGGCCCTTGCCTCATGACCTCCTTGGTGACGTGGGACGCTACGTCTTATGTCTTACCGATGACTTCTCTCGCTTTCGCTGGGTGTTCGCGCTCCGTCAAAAGAGCGACGTTTGCTCCGTCATCGAGTCATGGCTTGTCCAGGCTGAACGTGCCTGTCAGCGGTCATTGCGCGTCTTCCGCAGCGACCGTGGCGGCGAGTTCCTTGGTCCCACCGCTCACCTCCTCGAATCCCGTGGGGTGTGTCTGGAGACATCTGCTCCGTACACACCCCAGCAAAACGGTGTCTCTGAGCGTTGGAACCGGACGCTTGCCGACGGTGTCCGCACGCTCCTGTCTGAGTCCGGTTTGCCACCACTCTTTGCCTTTGAGGCTATGTGCTACATGACGTGGGTCTGGAACCGTGTTCCCCACGGTCCCCTTCCCCGCACCGTCACCCTGTTTGAGCGCTAGCATGGTCGTCGGGCTGACCTTCGCCTCGCTCGAGTCTGGGGTAGTATCGCTTCTGTCTGGCTGCCGGAGGATTTCCGTGATGGCAAACTGTCCCCTCGTGGTCGCTTGTGCCCCTTTCTTGAGGTATCCTCCCAGTCCAAAGCATGGCGCTTCTGGGACCTTGTCCGCCAGCGTGTCGTCGAGTCTTGCGACACCTTGTTTTTTGAGTCGGTCTTTCTTCGTGACCTCGATCGCCTTCCCCCTGCCTCCTCTTTTCTGCCCCTCTCTCGGTTGAGGGGGGATGTCGGTCCTGCCATTCCGGCAGTTCCTGTTGTCTCACCGCAACTCTCATCCTCGTTGCACTCCTCATCGTCAGGGGCTGTCCCTATCTTCTCTACGTCTCCTTCCCCCGACGTATCGTCCGTGTCCGTTTCCTCTGACGCACCCTCCTCTCCAGTACCCGACTCTCCCCAGTCTGCCTCTCCAGTCATCGTCTCTTCCCAGTCAGCCCCGTCTCCCGCTGTCTCGGGCACACCTCCAGTTGCCACTTCACTTGCAGTCTCTCCCGTCCGAGTCTCTGACCCCCCTCCGCATGTTACCATTGGTCCTGCTCCTGCCTCACCCTTCGTCCAGGGGGGGGCGCCTTCGTGCACTCCCACATCGTTCTAGCACTTCCCTCACCTCAGCACATCCTCCTCCCTCTCAGACTGCACACCCCACTGTTCACCCTACCGGCATGGACGCGTTGGGCCTAGCTACTGGGGTTGTCCATCCTAGTTCCACCCTTGGCTACGCGCTCCTATGCTCGGAGCATGAGCGAGCCTTGGAAGCCGCCGTCTTGAGTAGTGCAGCCGAGTGTCACGCCACGTCGGCCACCACTGTCTTGCCCCCTGAGCCTTCCACTATGCGTCAAGCACGTGCAGCCTCTGACGCACAGCAGTGGGAGGCCGCGATGCGTGCTAAGCTCAACGCCCTTGATGATCATGCGGTGTATGAGCTTGTCGATCTGCCACCTGGGCGCAAAGCCATCGACGCTCGTTGGGTCTTTCGGCGTAAGTACAAACCCAATGGTGCGCTCGACAAGTACAAGGCGCGCCTCACGGCTAAAGGGTTCTCCCAGGTCCCAGGCATCGACTTCGACGAGACGTTTGCACCAGTCGGACGATACACCACAGCTTGAGCACTATTGAGTCTTGTCGCCCACCACGACTGGGAGCTGGAGCAGATGGATGTGAACAATGCGTTTCTCCACGGACAGCTGGATGAGGAGATTTACATGGTCCAGTCACCTGGCTTCTCCGATGGCACCAACCGAGTTTGGCGACTACGAAAGGCACTCTATGGCTTGAAGCAGTCGCCTCGGTGATGGAACCAAGAAATCACCTCCACCCTTGAGAAAGGAGGATACCGACGTAGTACGGTGGATCCCTCTCTCTTTGTCACTCCACCCTCCGTCCCCTTCGTGGCTGTTCTCGTCTATGTGGATGACCTGCTGATCGCGTCGCCCAGCCAGGCTGCTGTTAAGTCAGTGAAGACACTCTTGCAGTCCACGTACAAGATGAAAGACTTAGGGCCAGCCCGAGTCTTCTTGGGCATGGAGCTTGAGCGCGACCGTTCTCGTCGCACGCTTCATGTTCACCAGGCCGCGTATGTTCGTAGCCTGGGGGAGCGATTCGCCTCCCAGCTTGAGTCCACTCCCATAGCGTCGACACCCATGACCCCAGCAGGACAGAGGCTGCTGAAGACAATGGATGTATCTAAGCTGGGGGAGACAGTCGACGTGACAGACTATCTTCGCGTCATTGGGTCACTGATGTATCTGGCTACGACGACCAGGGCAGATGTCGCCTTCTCGGTGAACTTCCTTGCTCAGTTCTCACAGAATCCTAGAGCATGACACATGGAGGCAGCACTGCGTGTTGTCAGGTATGCTCTCTCCACTGCACGCACCGGACTGTGCTATCGAGCACAGCCGTCGGTTGTGGTGGATGGATACACAGATAGCGATTGGGCACATGACATCGACGCTCGGAGTCGTACAGGTTACATCTTCCTCGTTGGAGGGACTGCCGTGTCATGGAAGAGTGGTAAGCAAGGTTGCGTGGCACGCAGCTCCAGTGAGGCTGAGTATGTTGCACTAGGTGCGGGTACCTGCGAGAGTGTGTGGCTATGTTGCTTGCTTCAGCAACTTCGCGTTCCCATTCGCTGCATCACCCTGCGTTGTGACAACCACAGCACCAAGGCCATTGCCGAGCACGATGGTATGCACCACACACGCACGAAACACATCAATGTTGAGCATCATTTTGTGCATGAGCGCACTGCTGCAGGTGATGTCCAGATCGTTTGGGTCGTCACACGACAGCAGAGAGCTGATTTCCTCACGAAGGCACTCAGCAGTAATGTCTTCAAGGCAGTTGTGCACGCTGTTGAGTTGTTGTGTTCGCATGTTGATCCTGGGTGAATGGTTGTCCCCTGTTTTCGTACAGTCGCATGTCATGCCTTGTGACGCCCGTGTCAGTTGGTGTCTGTTTGCGTCGGCTGTGGGTCATGGGGGAGTGTTGGTTTACGTGCCACAGACATGTTGTGACCTTTGGCCTAGCTGCATACTCACCGCACTGACGCAGGTGACTGATGCTGGAGGGACATCGGTGCTGACGCTGTACCTCAAGTGGTGGTAACTCGTGGGCGTTCAGAGAAGACAATCCAGAGTCACTCGCAGAATTGAGCGTTCCCCCTACCACAACATCTCACAATATAAGTGCTTGGTGACACTAGGATTTCTAGTGGGTTCTTTGCCTGAGAAAGAGGGGATTGTGGCCGGGTTGTTTTCTCGGCCTGGACTTGCATGTTCTTGAGTATTAATGTGGGGACAGGTCCAGGTTCTACCCTAGCTCGGCGGGGGTGAGAGCAAGGGTGGGCTCGCTGCTCGCTCGCTCGTCACCTCGCCAGCAGCTTGGGGCCCGCGTAACACCTCTGTCATTTGTTATTGAGCCACTTGCGTTTTTTCTTCTTCGCTAATCCACCGCCGTTTATGGCGCTTTGTCTCTTGCATGCTCAGCCCGTGCTTCCCTCGACCCTCACTCTCCCTCCTACCGGGATCCTCTATCCTCATACACTAGTAGGGGGGAGCTAGAACTTGGAGGGGTTTCCCATTGTTGCTCATTCTTCATTCCTAATCAGTCACTTTCAGTTTTTAGCTGCTTTCTGGCGCCAACACTGGCGCGCACATTTCTGAGTAACAAACCCAGAGCTTCCATACTTAGACTCTAGAGCAGCAGATTGAGGGGGCAGCAGACTTAGGCAACGAGCGTGGAAGCCCGCACGCTGCATCAACAACGCTGCTACCCCAACTGGCTGCCTAGGATTTCTAGCTTGGTATCAGAGCCAGAGCAGAGTAGCAGCAGTAGAAGATTGGCGTACAGGTGGCTATCAATGCCGGCGGACCCGCATATGCGCGAGAGCAGGGGAAATGCTACCGGATTTTTTTCGGCAGCAGTGACCCGTCTGGTGGCGACGTCAGATTTTTTCCCGCGGCCACTAGACCAGGGGAAATGCTCCCGAAATTTTTTCGGCAGCGCCGATCCCCACGCGTGACGCGAGGAGGTGAGCGGCAGGCCGCGTCCGACACCTGTGGGCGATGACGCACGCTGCAATGTCACCCAGGTGTAGTGACTGGCACAAGCACGCAGCAATAGCAGTTTGTAGCAGCGACAGCTGCAGGCAACGGTAGCGAGCAGTGGCAGCAGCAGCCAGCAGCAGCTACGTGCAGTAGCAATAGCAGGCAGAAGCAGCAGCTTGTAGCAGCCCGCAGTAGCAGCAGCCTGCAACAGCCCGCAACAGTAGCCCGTAGTAGCAGCCCGCAACAGTAGCGAGCAGTAGCGGCAGCAAGCAGCAGCTGTAGTAGCATGGAGCAGCAGCAGCAGGCTGTAGCAGCCGCAACAGCGAGCCGGTGAAGCAGCTAGCTGTAGTCGCAGCAGCAGCGAGCAGCTGCCGGGTAGCAGCCAGCAGCGGCTGTTACTACTCGCAACCCGAAGCGAGCGAGCAGCAAGGAGCAGCCCCCTGCTGTAAGCGAGCAGTAGCTCGCTGCTCACAGCAAACAGCGGGCAACTGCTTGTTGCACAGACAAAAGAGAAAGAAAAAAAGCCCTACCCCACCAGCTTCTCAACCGCGGTTGCAGTAGCTGCCTTAGCTGCTATAGCAGCCATATCAGCCGCTGTAGGCGCGTTAGTAGCAGTTCCTACTATAACTGTAGCCGCAATAGCAGCAGCAGTCGTAGTAGCAGCAACAGCAGCTACAACACCAACAGTAGCAATAGTATGAGCACGAGCAGTCGCACCTATCTCAGTAGTAGCAGTAGCAGCAGCAGCAGCAGCGACAACAGCACCAATAGCTGTAGCAGCAGCAACAACATCAGCAATAGCGGCAACGGCAACAGCAGTTGCTGTTAGCTACTGAGCTAACCACCTCTGGCAGAGAAGCCGCGAAACCGAAAAGCTCACAAAGGTTTTTAGGCCTTCTTCCTTTGTTGACATGTGTCATGCACCCCAAACTTAATCAGGCATACACTTCACCTTCAAGAGTACTAACGCCTTAGCATTACATCTCAAGAAGAGCTCAAGTCGTCAATACGCAAGAGAGCATCAAGCAAGGGTTGATTGATCAGCATGCCAGACAAGTCCTTTTATAGCTGTCTGTCCAGTCCTAGAACTCAAAAGCACATTCCTGGGAAGTGGCCTGAACCAGCCACGTCACCAATAGACTTGCACTGTGGGCTTGACACATAAGCATCCTAGTGTCAAGGTGACAGACCAACCATGTAGCGTCCAAGAAGCTACGGACTTTCTTTCTTGGAAGCTTCCACAGCAAACAAGATATGCATGGGGCCAGGATCGACCTCATGACCTCTCACTTGGCCAAATCAACAAAATGGCCAAGGTAACCACTCACCCACATGGTGTACTCACAGGTCATATCTCACAAGAGACAGAGCATAGTTGAGTCACACTACAACGGATCTAGGGGTCATACCTCCACAAGGGGCAGAGCATTCCTGATCCGTCCTACAACACTGAACAAGGGGCAAAAACATTCAACAAATCTCTCCCTTGCACCTTGCGTCAGTGACCATCATCATTCGTCATCACTTGCGTTGACCATGCCGACACCTTGCCTGCCCGCCTGGTGGAGATCCTTGTCCAGTGGCTTTGTAAGCATGTCAGCCCGGTTCAGCTTGGTGCCGACATACTCGAGCTCCACTGTCTGCTTGTAGACCAAGTCTCGAGCGTAGTGGTAGCGGATCTCGATGTGCTTTGTGCGCCTGGACAGGACGGGGTTCTTTGACATGTCAATGGCGCTCATGTTGTCAATCTTGATGACCGTCGCCGTTGCCTGTGGTGCCTTCATCTCGGATAGCAAGCTTCGTAGCCACTGCATCTCTTTACACACCTCAGCCAAGGCGATGTACTCAGCTTCAGCTGTTGACAAAGAGACACATTCCTGCTTGCGACTTGCCCAACTGACTGCACCTCCATTCAACATACACACAAAGCCGGAGGTAGATTTTCTGTCATCGATATTCCCTCCCCAATCAGCATCAGTGTAGCACATGAGACGGAGTGATGCGGATCCAGCGATGCCTCCAAACTGGAGCCCCACGTGCCGCGTCCCCTGAAGGTAGCGCATGATGCGCTTCACGGCCTGCCAGTGAAGTGGACCGGGATTGGCCACAAACCGGCTCACCTGCCCAACAGCATGGGCTATATCTGGTCGGGTGGCGACCATGGCATACATCAGACTGCCCACTGCAGACTGATATGGGATGCCCAGCATGTCAGTTTTCTCCGCTTCGTTGGATGGGGACATGGAGGTGGAGAGTTTGCACTCCGAGCTCATGGGTGTGCTGGCAGGTTTGCAATCTGCCATGTCGTATCGTTTGAGGATGGAGTCGATGTATTTTGTCTGGTTCAGGCTGATGGTACCTGCTGCTCTGTCGCGCTTGATTGCAATTCCAAGATAGAAGTCAAGAGGACCCATGTCCTTCATCTTGAATCCGCTACTCAGCTGCCCCTTGAGATCGTCTAGCAGCTGCGTTGAAGAGGAGCATAGAATCAGGTCATCAACGTACAAGGCGACCAACATAGTCCCTTTGTCACTCTCATGCACGTACATGCTAGGGTCATTGTCGCAGTGCATGAAGGACTCCTTGGCCATGAAGGTGTCCATCTCCTGGTACCAAAGTCTTGGCGCTTGTTTTAGCCCATAGAGTGCCTTCACCAATCTACACACCTTGTCCTGAGGAGCATCAACCCCCTCCGGAACCTCCATCAATACCTCCTTTTCAAGTTTGCCGTAAAGGAAGGCTGTCTTGACATCCATCTGGTGGACCTCCATGTTCTCGGCAGAAGCAATGGCGAGCATTGACCGGATGGAGGCAAACGTCACAACTGGGGCAAAGGTCTCATCGTACTCTGCACCAGGCCGTTGGGAGAACCCCTTTGCTACCACCCGTGCCTTGTACTTGTCTATCTTGCCATCCTGTTTCCTTTTTACTTTCAGCACCCACTTGGACCCCACAACGTGAGCCCCGGCAGGTCTGTCCACCAGCACCCAGGTCCCATTCTCTTCGATGGAGCTGAGTTCACTGCGAATTGCTTCGTCCCACTCTGCTTTGTCAGGCCAAGTGAGTGCCTCTGCGACACACGTTGGCTCCTCTTGAACCAAGAATGAATAGTTGAAGCCTGTCCATTCACCCCTATCTGCGTTGTAATGCTGCCGAGGTACTTTGAGGCGTGAACTGCTCCTTGAACCTGCTGGCTGGTGCTTTTGATGTAGAGGCTGGAGGTCTGGTTCGTCGTTGATGATGGGAGAGGCATCATCCTCATGTTCCGGAGGATCGGATACGTCGGAATCAGAGTCTGATTCCTCCGAGTCATCTTCACGAGCTCCTCTCCCAGTTGCAGCACCTATCCCATGCCATTGTGCTGGTGCTTCCTCTCCCTCTTCTAGGAGAGTGAGCCACTCTCCCTGTTCTGGAGCGTTCTCGAGTTCGAGTTGCTCTCCCTTACTCAGAGACATTTTGTGGAAATCCACGTCTTTGCTGCGGATGACCTTCTTGGCTCCTTGGTCCCACAGTCGATAGGCTTTGTGGGCGGTGTCGTAACCAATGAAAATACACTTTCGTGCTCTTGCATCGAGCTTTCCAGGGCCCTCACCAGCCTGGACCTTGGCAAACCCGGTGCAACCGAACACCTTGAGATGGGAGGCGTCCGGCTTCCTGCCTGACCATGCTTCTTGAGGCGTCTTCAACTGCTGTGTCTGCTTCTTCTTGCCTCTCCTTCGCAGAGCTGCTGCAGGTGTGAGGTTCACAAGGTATGTAGCCGTACGTGCTGCTTCAGCCCAGAACCTAGGAGGAAGCTTGGCGTCAAAGAGCATGCACCTTGTCATGCCTAGGAGCGTCTGGTTCATCCTCTCTGCTACGCCGTTGCTTTGAGGTGAGTAGGGCGTAGTTTTCTGGTGTTCAATGCCCTGTGTCTTGAGCCACTCCCTGCAAGCTTCGTACTCTCCCCCATTGTCCGTCCTGAATGCCTTCACCTTCTTTCCACTCTGTCGCTCAACCATAGCGACAAAGGCCTGTAGATTCTCCTTCACCTCACTTTTCTTTTTGAGAAAGTATATCCAGACTTTGCGGCTGTTGTCGTCGATGCATGTGAGGAAATATCGGCTGCCTCCATTTGATGGTATGCGAAAGGGACCACATACGTCAGAGTGGACAAGATCAAGAGGTGCGAGAGCACGCGTTCCATTGCGCTTGAAGG
>SZWC01003405.1:99269-126461 GCA_023375785.1 Penium margaritaceum
AGAAGTTGTTCGATGCAGGCCGTGAAGCTAGGACCCTTGCCTTTGCTGCACCAAAGAGTGATCGCACAGACCTCAAGCACTTCATTGGCGATCCTACTACTGGCACTGGCCCTGAACCCTGTGGGGCCTAGAGTATCCTCACACGTCCCTACCGTCTTTGTGGCCAGGCCGTCGTCAGTCGCATTTTGAGGAGTTTCAGCGACCTCAAGATGGGTGACTCAGAGTCCGTCATTTCCTAATAGCACTGCGCATAGGATCTTCTCCGTCGACTTGGCAAGGCCGACCCGCCACTGCTAGTCGCTTTATTGATCATCAACAACGGCGTGACTCTCCACTATTCAAAGATCCCTGTCGATTTTGACCTCAACATCTTGGAGGCCATGGCTTCCCAAGGCACTCTGTTTTCCTGGTTTGATTTCCGGTTCTTGGACTGGGAGGAGGTGATTCAAGACACACATCTACAATGTGGAGACATAGGGGCATTAGTAGCATTAAGCTCTCCCTCTCCTATGCCTTCATCAGTTTAGACCCCTGGTGCCACCAGAGCCACACGTGGTGCTGGCCACGACAAGGAGGGACATGGGAAAAATGGAAAGGGAAAGATACAGCAGTCTTTCAACAACAGCTCCTCCCCTAGAAGCTCTCTTGTATGCCACAATTGTGGCCAGCCAGGTTATGACTTGTCCACATTTCCACTGTCCACTAACAAGTCTCGTGTCTTCAGCACCATGTTTTGCAAGCATGAGCGACGCCTTGGTACTGCTGTAGCTGCTTCCTCCTCTCCTATGTGTGCTTCCTCCACCTCATCAGCAGCAGTCTCCTCCAGGAGCACTGCAGTAGTCATGACTACATCCCCGACTCCTTTCATGCCTTTTGTCGGACCTGTTGCTGCATGGACTCTGTATACAACAAGGTCACCTCCATCTTCATGGCTTAGCTACACCTTAGCTCCTCCATCCGCCATGGCCATGCCACTTTACCTCCAGAATCCCGCACCTTGTGCTTGTAAGTGCCAGCTGGAGCAGTTCATTACGTACTATCTCGGCATCCCTCCTCGCTTGTCCCAGGGAAGTACGAGTTGTATGACCGCTAGTCAAGAAGTCACAAACAGTTGTTATACTCAGGCTGCTCTCCACTGTGATCCACCTGTGGATGACCGTTGTATTCCTACTCCCCTCTTGGATGGTATTGCCAGGCTCCATGAATGGCAGACACGCTTTGCGTCTCAGTCTCATGCGCAACACCCGTTGCTTGCGTCATGTCAGGTCGTGTAGTGAATCGTTATCCCATTTGTCTACGACCCTGATGGCACCTAGATTATCATCTCTGACACTATGCATCACATGACTGTTGTTGTGTGTGTTGTACACGGCTAACGGTGACCCCTTGGCTCATGTCCATCCACGTGCAGATCCCTGAGACTGGCGACGGTGGCAGAAGACTGGCGGCCGACGATGACAGGCGTCCAGAAGACTCTCATATTTTTAGATTTGTGCTGTGGGACAGCACATAGGCGTGCAGCCAATCAGGACGTAGATCTCGTCGATACGGCCGTTCTGGTTCAAACGGATCGTCGTTATGACGTGTCTGCAGGGAGTTGTGGCCAAAACTGTGTTTTTGCCACTGTTTTGTCCTGCTAGAAAATAGAGCCCTTGTGCGCCGCGTGTGTGTGCTTCCACTAGGTCCTTGACACTATTTAGGCTGTCCAGGGCTCAGTTGTCATTTCCTTCTGCACAATTAAGTTTTTCAGCTTCTGACACTTGTACTTGTGTCCCTAGCCAACTCCTTGCTGTTCTCACCTTCACCTGTGTGTGCTAGTGAGTTAGCTGGCCGGCTTGTACTGCCACCCCAGCGACAGCAGTGCTAGGAAGCTGTCTTTCATGGTATCAGAGCCGTGAGCCAGTGCTCGCACAGCTGCGTAGCAGAGGCGTAGCAATCGCAATAGTAGTGAGCGATCGCAGCCGTTGCCTTGAGTAGCAGCAGCAGCAGCGCCCCCTGTCTCGACGAGAGGTCTTGGGAGGACCCACCACCGTTCCGACCATTTTTTTTTAAGATATCCGTGACTTTTCCGCGGCCGTTCCACGGTAGAAGCAGCCGCTCCGCGGATACTCCGCGGTGCTCTGCGGTGACGAGGTCACAGCAGCGGACGCTGCAGCTCCGCGACCGCAACGAAACCCGCCGACAGTGCCGCGCATCCATCGCGGTCGCACGCGGCGTTCTGAAATTGTCACTCTGCGGCGACGGTATCGCGGCAGATCCGCGGTGCACCACGAATCTGCAGCGTTCCACCGCAGCAGCTCCGCGGCGGTCCTAGAACACGCCGGTGGTGCTCCACGGTGGTTCCGCCGTCGCGAGTCCACGACAGTTCCGCGGCGGTTCCGTGGTCGTCGCGGAACACACTGACGGAGGTGCCTCGACAGTCCGCAACACCCCGACGTGTTCCGCATCAACGCAACCGCTGTGGCTGCTCGCGGAACCCTGCCGTGTTCCGCGTCGGCGCAACCGCGTCCAGCCTGAGTTGGTCCGCGGCACTCCGCGGAACTTTCGCGGTGAAGTATACCGCGGAGGTGTTCCGCGGAGGCGTTCCACGGAGGAGAGGTTCCGCGGCAAGGTGTTCTGCAACAACAACCCAAAAAAAAAAAATAAGGGAAGGGGGGGAACCAGCCACCATGCCGAAGCTCACTTCCTCTAGCGCCGCCACCGACGCAGCTTCCGAGGGCAGCACCGTCAGCGGCCAACNGCGCAACCGCGTCCAGCCTGAGTTGGTCCGCGGCACTCCGCGGAACTTTCGCGGTGAAGTATACCGCGGAGGTGTTCCGTGGAGGCATTCCGCGGAGGAGAGGTTCCGTGGTGAGGTGTTCCGCAACAACCCAAAAAAAAAAAAAAAAGGGAAGGGGGGGAACCGGCCACCATGCCGAAGCTCACTTCCTCTAGCACCGCCACCGACGCAGCTGCCGAGGGCAGCAACGTCAGCGGCCAACGCCGGCCGCCGCCATCGTCACCACAGCGGCAGTAGCAGCAGTAGCAATCGTAGCAGCAGCTTCAACCGTAGTAGCAGCAGCAGCACCAGCAGGAGCAACAGCAGCGGTAGCAGCACCCGCTGCAACAACAGTAGTAGAAGCGGCCGCCGAGCCCGACGACGTTGGCACGCCAAGTGCGCGCGCTGGCTGACCTACAAGCGGAGAGCCGCAAGACTTTGACGAGGAAGGTCGCTAAGCTGCAGGACCTGATCAGGGAATCACTACCTCAGCAATAGCAGCCCCAGCAGCAGCAGCATCGTCCGTCCGCTAACCCGAACGAGGACCACCTCACCCACGGTGGTAATGCTGATGAGGTCGCGGAGAACCTCTCCGACTCAGGTGAGGAGGGTGAGGAAGAGCTGCTGTGCGCACACCTCATCCGCCTGGAAGCGCGCCGCAGAGCGCGTGAGGCCAATGCCGCCCTCCAGGGCACCAACTCCAGCACCGACGCTGGCCCGAGCTCATCTCGTCGCCCTCTGAGCTTTGAGGAGCTGGATCTGCGGGCCTGCTTGGGTAAGGAGGTTGCCTCCCCTATACCCGGCCACGCAGTGGCTTCGCCCGTCGCTCTGCCGACGGTCAAGCCACCCAAGTGGTTTGAGTCGGACCCGTCCGTCTTCTGGACTGGGAATGACTTCAAGTCCTGGGAACCGCGCTTCCGCATGTGGGCCATGAGCGAGGGGTTCCTCGCCTACTACCTCACTCCATACCAGGAGTCTGACCCTGCCCAGACACAGATGGCGGTCCACGCCGCTTCCGGCCTGATGAAGGCCGCCCCGGACTTCACCAAAGACTTCAGTCGGTTCCTTGGTGATTTGCTGACCAGCTCGGGAGCTGAGCCTTGCGCGGCGTGGGAATTGGCCGTCACTCTTTTTGAGGGCGCCACCTTGCCTCTGACGTCCCAGCGCCTCGCCGACTTCAACTCCCTCTGCCAAACTGTGCAGGAGTCTGCAGCTGACTACTGGCACCGGGCGATCCAGCTGCACGAGGAGCTGTGAGACAATGCTCCCGCGTAGTACTTTGCCCTCCACATCATCCTCTACGGCATCCACCCCGACTACACGCGCGTCTTCAACAACTTCGCCCATACCCTGCTGCGCGACATGGGGAGCGACGGGACTCTGCTACGCTGGGCCATCCTCCACTTCCTGGAGGTCGCCGGCATGGATGCAGCGAACCGCGCTGGTCGCAGCACCGCTTCAGATGCAGTCACCACCGCGTCCTCCTCCCCGCCATCTACAGCAACATCGGTACTAGCTTGGGGGAAGAAGGGCCGCAAGTCATCAACTGGTGGTTCCAGCGGCAGGACAAGCAGCGCCACCAACACGAGCACATGCAACATCAGCCGCAGCAGCAGCGGCGGGAGCAGCACCAGTAGCAGCAGCGGCAGCAATGGCTCCGGCAGCACGACAGGCCTCCGATTCGTGTGCTTCAACTACAGGGGTGACCATCGCTACCCGGATTGCACTCGCCTGACCGGCCGCCCATTGGACTGGGCAAAGGTCACGCGCGGCCTGCAGCAGGTGCACGAGGCGCGCGTGCGCCAGACGTCCGGTGCGACCGCCCGCTTGGGCGCCACTACCGCAGCCATTCCAGAGCAGCCCACCACCACAATAGGCTCCTCCGCTGACCCTCGCGACCAGGCTCTCGCCGACCGGGACAGGACCATCGCCGAGCTGCACCAGCTTCTCGCCCTTCGCTCATCTCAGGGAGATGCGAGTGTGTTGACTGAGCCGGGGGGTTCTACTGCCTGTGGACTGTCTGTGTCATTGCATGGAGATGCCTGTGGTGGTCCCCATGTCCAGCCGTGCGCGCATGACGGACCTGATGATGTGTCTTGGCTGCATGAATCTCATGTGCGCTCCGCTAGTCGCCTTGTCGCGTCACCCGCCGAGCGCCCTGCTGCTGCGCCTTGTTCAGTCGTCGAGTGCCACGTTGCCCCTTGTACACGTGTCACCGATGCCACCTGGGTCGTTGACTCCAGTGCCACTCATCACATGACGTATCGCCGTGACGCCTTCATCGTCTTGCATCCTGTTGGTACTGTTCGCACTGTCCGCACTGTAGCTGGCCAAGAGGTCCCTGTCCAGGGTGTTGGGGTTGCGCTGTTCACCAGGCCCGCTGGTCCCGTTTATATCTCCGACGTCCTCTTTGTCCCTGATCTGGAACTCAGCCTCCTGTCTATCCATGCGTGCACCAAGATGGGCCTGGGTTTCACGCACTCAGATGCTGATGCTCGCATCTTTGTGCGCGAGACCGAGGAGACCGTCCTCACTGGGATAGTCGTTGATGATCTGTATCACATCTCTGGGTCCTCTGCGAGTGCCCCCCCCTTGTCTCCTTCTCCCACTGCTCGTTTTTTTGTCGCTGATGCTCTATCCCCCGAGCACCACCGTCTACTGCATCGACGCCTCTGCCATGTCTATCTGGGGGCTGTCGACAGGCTGATTTGCACTCAACCTGCTCTCGGTCTTGATGCGGCGTCCTTCGAGGCGCCGCCCACGACCGACTGCCTGTCCTGTGCTGAAGGCAAGATGCACCGGCCCTCCTATCCTGTGTCTGTCTCCGGGGCTCGTCGGCCCTTGGAGCTTTTCCAATCCGACCTCATGGGTCCGCTTCCTGTCGAGTTTCAGGAGGAACGCAGCCGTAATGTCCTGACACTGACTGATGACTTCACGCGCATGCGTTGGGTGTACAGTCTGCATTAGAAGAGCGATGTCGCAGTTGCTATACGCACTTGGCTTGTCATGGCCAAGCGCCAATCCCCCCACCGCCTTCAGACCTTTCGCTCTGATTGCGGCGGCGAGTACCTCGGTGACATGGCCCGCTCCTTCACCAAGCTAGGTGTCTTCCACAACCTCTCCGCTCCCGCCACCCCTCAGCAGAACGGTGTCTCAGAGCGTTGGAACCGCACCATGGAGGATGCGGTCCGCGCCATGTGCGCGGACAGTGCCATGCCTGAGGCCTTTGCCTTCGAGGGCATGGCGTACATGACCTGGGTCTGGAATCGCATTCCCCACGGCCCCCTCCCAGGTCACCACACGCCCTACGAGCTGTGGTACGGGCGACGTGCGGATGTGCGCCTGGCCCGTGTCTGGGGCTCCCTTGCCTGCGTCTGGTTCACACCGGAGCAGCAGGGGATCAAGCTCTCTCCGCGGGGCCGCATCTGCGCCTTTGTCAACGTCGCCGCACGGTCGAAGGCCTGGCGGTTCTGGGACCCTGAGCGACACCGCATCGTGGAGTCCCGTGATGCTCTCTTCTTTGAGCATCTCACCTTTCGCAACATTGCTCGCATCCACGCTCTGCGAGCTACTCATGCCCCTGAGTGTGCAGGGTCTCGTAGTGTGGGGGAGGCTCCTGTCACGGTTGGCACAGTGCCCTCGGCCAGTATGGTCACTTCGTCGCCGACACCCTTGGGGCTATCCCTAGAGGCTGTGCCCACCGGCACCCCCAGTCCCGTTCCATCTGCGGCTTGCTCCTCAGCCCCCGCCTCTCCGCACTCGCCCGTTCCCGAGTCCGTGTCTGAGCCTGATTCCGCGTCTGAGGCTCTGCCTGATCCTGCGTCCACGTCCTTGTCTAGCTCTGAGCTGTCTCAGCCCCCGGTCGTGGACATGCTTGCGTTTGCCATGGGGCCATCCCCGGCTGCTGAGGCCTCGCCAGCCTCTAGTGGTACGCCTGCCGTGCAGTCCACACCAGCATGTGAGTCGACACCGGCCACTGCTCCTACCCCGTCCGACCCTTACACACGGGCACCCGGCGGACGCCTCCGCCCACGCTCCACACGCAGCATTGTCAGCGGTGACCCGGGCACAAAGGCCCTCGGCCTGAGTGCTCACAGTGTCACTGAGATTCACCCTGGCTGTGCCACCGGCATGGCTTTACTTGCTCATGAGCGCGATCTCGTTCGAGATGCCGCTGAGTCCATGGTGACGGTCGACCCTCCCTCTTTGAAATACGCCCTGGCCACTCACAGTGCACCACTACTGTCTCCCGATCCCACCAGCCTGCCTAAGGCCTTGTCAGCCCCCGACACTGAGCAGTTGCGCACTGCCTGTCAGGCTAAGCTTGATGCCATCCGAGAGCATGGCGTCTTTGAGCTGGTGGACTTGCCGAAGAACCGCAAGGCCATCAAGGCCAAGTGGGTTCTCCGCAATAAGCTAAAGCCAGACGCCACTGTGGAGCACTACAAAGCGCGCCTGACAGCAAAGGGCTTCTCTCAGGTCCCTGGCATGGATTACACCAAGACCTTTGCCCCTGTTGGCTGGATGACGACCACGCTCACGCTACTGAGGTAGACAGCACAGCACTACTGGGAACTCCATCAGATGGATGTCAACAACACATTCCTGAACGGGGACCTTGAGGAGGAGATCTATATGGTCCAGCCACCCGGCTTTGAGGATGGTACCGGTCGCGTGTATCGGCTGCGGAAGGCCTTGTACGGCCTGAAACAGTCACCTCGCTGCTGGAATCAGGAGATCACCAGCACACTGAGATGCGCTAGGTACGTTCAGAGTGATGCTCACCCATCCCTGTTCCTCTCACAATCCCAAGTACCGCTCGCTGCCATCCTCGTCTACGTGGACGATCTTCTGATCGCCTCGCCCGACCTGGGAGCAGTGAATACTGCCATGTCCGTTCTCTCCTCGGCCTACAAGATGAAGGATCTTGGTGAGGCCTCTGTCTTTCTGGGGATGGAGATCGTGCGCAATTGTGTCCGTCGCACTCTGTGTCCATCAGGTACGTTATGCACAAACTATGACGGAACGCTTTGCCGACCTCCGCACGGCCTCCACGCCCATAACTTCTAAGGGGAAGGCCGCCCTGAAGGTAGATGACCCAGCTGACCTGGGGGAGCCAGTCGATGTGACCATGTATCTGCGAGTCATCGGCTCGCTCATGTACTTGGCCACCACGACACGACCGGACATTGCCTTCACTGTCAACCTGCTCGCCCAGTTCTCGCAGGCTCCATGCCAACGAACACTGGAGGCCGCAGTCCGGTGTGTGTGCTACATTCTGTCCACCGCATGCTTTGGCGTGTGCTTTTGCGAGCAGGTGTCCATTGTGCTTGATGGGTACACAGACAGTGACTGGGCGTGGAGTCCAGATGGCACGAGTCGCATCGGCTAAATCTTTCTCATTGGAGGTACCGCAGTGTCCTGGCAAAGTGGGAAACAAGGCTACATCACACGCAGCACTGCTGATGCAGAGTATGTTGCTCTAGGCGCCGGTGCAGCAGAGTGCTTCTGGCTCGTCCTTCTGTTGCATGAAATGCGTCAATCCATTCCCCTGGTGGTTCTCCAGTGTGACAACATGAGAGCGGAGGCCATCGCTAAGAACTCTAGTGTGTTCCATGCACGCACAAAGCACATCAATGCTGAGCACCACTTCGTGCGTGATCTAGTTGATCGTGGTGAGATCCGAGTCGTCCACGTGGGCATTTACAGTCAGTGCGTGGATTTTCTGACCAAGGCTTTGGGTCATTCGAAGTTTCATGCGGCCACTCGTTTTGTGGGACTCTGCCCCATCCCTGTTGCAGGTTGATTCCTCATGTGCCACCTTGCGTGTGCTGTGTCTTTTTCCTACAGCGGCTTTGTGTTTCCTGCTCTGTACAGCGTCAGTGTCTGCATGTGCATGGACGTGTTTCACCCTCGGGTCATGGGGGAGTGTTGTTGTGTGTGTGTCGTACACGGCTTATGGTGACCCCTCGGCTCATGTCCATCCACGTGCAGATCCCTAAGACTGGTGACGGTGGCAGAAGACTCGCAGCCGGCGGTGACAGGAGTCCAGAAGACTCTCATAACTTTTGATTCGTGCTGTGGGACAACACATAGGCGTGCAGCCTATGTTGGAAAAAGGACAGCCGTCAGATCACCTCGATCCAACGATCTACTGGGCTCGGCACAACAACAACAAAAAGGAAACAAGAGGGCCGAGAGAGAGATCCCTCTCTCTCTCGGCCCTCCTATCTATCCTACATGGCAGGGCATGGTATGGCTGTGGGCAGGCCTCTTTAGGCGTCCTAGTGATCCATCCATCCGCAGCCCTACCCACTCTACTCATCCTATTAGAGCTCCGGAGAGCTAATTGGATCATGGTACAGGAAGCTACATATGTTGGCAGGTTTGGACAAACAGTGTGTGTGGCCTGGCAAACGAGTCGATAGTGTGAGCGTGAGCTCCTCTTGACTCTGAATCTGCTGACGTGGCAAGGGACAGGAGCACGCGAAAGATATTGTTCTTTCTAAAGATGGATCCTGTGATCACGAATCATTGCAAGGGCAGTTGGAATGATCGGAGCCATTGCTGAATCGAGAAATGTGACCATTCGGTCATCTCGAGACAAATGCCCGAGAAAGATCGACGGCCATGGGAAGCTACCGTAGATCCGGACGATCTCGTCCGTGGATCGCACCAAGGGCGCTCGGCATCCGCCAACCTCGGTCTGCCGATGATCGGAGATCATCGAGCGGCGTCCGAGAGATCCTGTGACGGAGAACTGGAAGACACAAGGATACCGGACTACGTCAACACTTGTACTTTTCTGCTCTTAGTTAGTACACACAGATAAGTAGCCATAGGTTTGTACTTGTTCTTACTTCGTCTATGTGAGATCATTTTGAACAAGCTTGGTACCGTTGGAAAGCTTGTGAGACGAGTCGTGTAACTGTGCCTTCAGCCTATACCCTTGAATCGCACAGTCAATGACATTCTTGAGGCAAGAGTGCCTGTGTGTGTATGAGTGGTGACACGTGTCTGAGAGATCATCATCAACAATTCAATAAAGCATTGAAGAGCAGATCAATCAGGATACTGCATCTGAAGATTCCTAAAGATTCTGTTATGTAAAATTTCAACATTTGGTATCAGAGCAGGTGGTATCTTCAGATCTACGCAACTATGGCGGCAACCATCAACAATGGAGATCACTTCAAAGTGGCGNCGTTTGACGGCGATGACTGCCATACCTACGCATTCAACATTGAGATGATTTTTCTAAACAAGGGCCTATGGGGAGTCGTCTGCGACCCTCCGACTGACACATTACATGCAGGAGCGTCACCCGAAGAACAAGCCAGCTAGAAGCGATGCTGTGATCAGGTGTTTTCAATTCTGGCGCTGAATCTAACAGAACGACTCAAGTTTATCATCAGAGAAAACAATCCAACCAACTGTCCAAGGAAGGCTTGGAAGGCCTTGAAGAATCGTTATGAAAGAACGAGCGATGTTGAACTGGGAAGTCTCTTGACAGAGTTTCACACTCAAGAGATGGAAGAAGGAACACGTCTGGAGGATCACGTGTCACATCTTAAACATCTGGCCAGCCGCATTTCATCAATGGGAGAAGTGATCTCTGAAAGAGTCCTAGTACTAACTCTCTTTCGTGGACTACCCGCCAGATTCAAAGACACCATCAACCGACTTTTGACTTTTCAGAAACAAGGGAAGACCTTTGATGCTCAACTGGCTGAACTTCGAACAACACTGCAGCAAGCCAATGATGCAGAAGGAAGAGCCGCCGGTGGGGCACCTGGTGCTATCGCTGGAGCAGCACCAGCAGCAGCAGCAACACCACCTGGAAGTCAACCATACTCTTTGACTCTGGAGAAGGCTGTCGAAGAACTGATTATAGTTGAAGAACAATACGTCAAGGACGATGGAGGTGAAACTGGCCTTGTGACCAAATATCAAGGACAAAGGACAAAGAAGTTTGGATCCTATGGTAACGGCAGTCAGGGCTCCCTTATGCATTTCAACAACAGAGACCAACCAACTCCTCACTCACCATGGGGTTTTGTTCCACCAAATGATCGAGTGTGTTGGACGTGCAAGAAAAAGGGGCACATTGCCGTGGTTTGCCCTAAACGAAGTCCAAATTTTGCCCGTCATTATGGTTCTCGACGACCACATCAAGCAATGCTGACGACTTACATGTCCACCGTGGCCGCCTTTCTTACAGGGTCTTCAAAAGCACAGGACTTATCTGATGAAGAGGACAACTTCCAGTTGAATCTCCTATCTAAAGGACCAATCCTGCCTGACAAAGACATGTCAGCCACACAGCCAGAGCATGCAACCTATGGTTCAGCACCAGAAGATAGAGCACACCACACTCTGGCAGAAGAAGAGTTTGTGACTGAAGAATTGGCCATGTGCTCAATCGACTGTGCCCTTCTCTTGGCTGCTGGCATCTTGGCATGGATCATGGACTCTGGTTGCACAAAACACATGACCTACAAAAGGGACTGGTTCATTAACTTCAAACACTTCTTGACACCACGAGAAGTCCGGCTTGGTGATGGGAGAACTATCCCTGCCTACGGGCAAGGGACAGTCAAGGTCGGCATTAAGTGCAATGGAAAACCAGCAATATGGACTTTCGAAGACGTACTCTATGTCCCCGATCTCGCCGCAAATCTTCTTTCCGTCACGAAGCTCAACGACAAAGGTTTCAAAGTTGTGTTTGATACTGACAAGAACTGGATGGTGTACAATCAGACATCTCAACTGGCAGTGGTGGCCACTCGAATGGGAAATCTGACCATCCTTGACACCAGCGAACCCTCAAGACACTCAGAAACGCAAGAGATGGCTTTTGTGGCTTCTTCACCTACACCGGCAAAGACAACTTCTCCGTCAACCACGACAGAACTTTGGCACAAGCAACTGGCACGCGTCAGCTATTCAAATCTAACCAAAATGGCTGCAGATTCAGTTGCTCATGATCTTCCGGCCAGTCTACTCTGAGACAGAGAAGCACCCATGTGCAGAGGCTGTATCACAGGCAAACAACATCGAGCTTCTTTCCAAGCCCTCCCATCACATGGAACCCATGAGTGCCTGGAACTCGTGCACATGGACCTCTGTTACATCAAGGAATGCTCTCTCTCCAACAAGCACTATTTTCTTGTCATCTTGGATGACTACACACATATGGTCTGGACCCGGATCCTCCGCTTTAAATCTGATGCTATTGAAGCAATAAAAACTTGGGTTCGACAGGTTGAAAACGAGACCAGCCTGACAGTCAAGAAAATCTGTACTGACAACGGGACCAAGTTTTTCAGCCGCAACCTCAAACTCTTCTACGATGAGAGAGGCATTCAACGTCAAACCACCGTGCCATATACTCCACAACAGAATGGCAAGGCAGAAAGGATGAATCAGAATCTTCTTGAACAAGTTCGGACCATGCTTCACACAGCTGGCATCTCATCTGCTTTCTGGGCTGAAGCTCTTCACACAGCAGCGTATATCACAAATCATCTTCCCACTGCAAAGTTGCCTGCAGGTGCATCAACACCCTACAAAGCATGGACCGGGAACAAGCCCTATCTGGGACACATCCGCATTTTCGGATGTACAGCACACGCCTGGGTCCGGCCAGAAGAACGCTCCAAGCTTGATCCACGATCAAAAGTCTGCATCCTCCTTGGGTACGAGACACGCGACATCTACCAACTTTGGGACCCAGACTCCAAACGTGTGATTCGGAGCAAAAGACCCATCTTCGACGAAAGCTTCTTCAATCGAGCACGTGATGCAACACCACCAGCAGTCACGCCAACTGTCTACATTGAGACAACTCCACCACCTCTTCAGAAATTCTCCGTCGACCCCACACCTGATGACCACGCTGGTGTACTTCCTCCTGTGGTTCCAGAGGAACATCATGATGCTCCCACTACTCCACAGACATTCATCCCCAGCACTACGTCAGCTGTTTCAAAATCAGGACTACGCCGGTCCGCCCGACTCATAAGACCTCCGTCATTTCTTCAGCTTGGTTTTCTGTCAACCACTGAGGTCCCAGCCGATGACGACATTGATAACACAACACTACTAACACAAGTGGTGGATCCCTCTAGCTTCAAAGATGCTATGCGTCATCCGGATGCCGACCAGTGGCGCCATGCAGCTCAAGAGGGACTCTCGCAACTTCAAAAACAGCGCACATGGGATCTTGTCCCTCGCCCACCCAACACGCCTGTTGTTACGTGTAAGTGGGTGTTCAAAACCACGCTGACCAGTGCAGGTACACCTGATCGCTACAAAGCCCGCCTCGTTGCACGCGGATACAGTCAAGTTCTTGGGTTAAACTATCAAGACACCTTTGCACCGGTAGCCAAGTATTCATCTATCAGGGTGATCCTATCTCTGGCCGCCAACAACAAATGGCACCCTCATCAAATGGACGTCAAAAGTGCCTTCCTCAACGGCGACCTGAACGAAATAATCTACATGACTCAACTAGAGGGGTTCATATCTCCAGATAAACCCGATCACGTCTGCAAGCTCAACAAGTCTCTGTATGGCCTGAAGCAAGCCCCACGATAATGGAACCTGAAGATTCATGGATTCTTCCAGGTCCAAGGTCTCCAACGCCTTCACTCAGACAATGTACCCTCAAACAGCAGCTGTCTCACCGTTTTGAAATGACTGACATGGGGCCCCTCAAGTACTACCTCGGCATTCAAGTCACTCATGAAATCACGCACGGTCCGGTGACGCTCACTCAAGCCACCTATGCCCAACGTGTGGCCGACAAGTTTGGGCTTGGTACATCCACTCCACAAACTACACCATTGTCCAAGGATCACGGTCTTACTAAACCAATCACAACAGCCACACCTTTGGCTTCCTCGGAGGATGCCCAAGCTTTCCCACAAATGGTGGGCTCATTGATGTACTCCTCTGTGGCTACGCGGCCTGACCTTTCCTTTGCCGTTGGCATTCTCAGTCAAGGATGCCAACGCCCTACTGCTGCTCACATCGTGGCCGCCAAACGCAACATTCACTAGCTCCGTGGATCCGCCTCTCTTGCTATCCGCTACTCTTTTGGAAACAACGTTCTCCAGGGCTTCTGTGATGCCGATCTCTTTGGTGATCACACCACAAGTCGCTCCACCTCTGGGTACATTTTCCTTCTCAATGGTGGACCCGTCAGCTGGCGCAACAAGAAGCAGTCTGTGGTCGCTCTCTCTTCTACTAAAGCTGAATACATCACTGAAACTGAATGCACGAGAGAGGCGGTCTGGCTTCGCATGCTTCTGAGTGAGCTCGGGTTTGACCAACTTGAACCCACGCCCATTCATTGTAACAAAAAAGGAGCCATCGCTCTCTCCGAGGATCCGGTTCTCCATGATCGAACCAAACACGTTTGTCGGCAGTATCACTATGTCCACGACGCTGTCGCGGAAGGCGAGGTCGTCATGCACTACCTCCCCACCGCTGATCAGACTGCTGACATCTTCACCAAAGCTCTCTCTGCCGACCGCCACGCTCATCTTTACACTTGCCTGGATCTTCTCTCCTCACGCTGACTTCTCTCGGCGCTGCTTCTTCTCGGCTCTTCATCCGCTGCCGCTCGTTCCCGGCTCTCTCTTTCCGTCCCCCCCATATGAGGCGTTGGGACGGACGGAGATGGTCCTCGGTGGAGCCGTTGTCGCTTCCCGTTTCCGTGCCCCCCACATGAGGCATTGGCACGGACGCGGGTCGCGTGCGACCACTTCCCCACCTCTCTTGCTTCTGCCTGCTCCCTCTCTACGCCCACTTCTTCTGCCTGCCGATGCTGGTTGTTCCCCTCGTTCCTCCCCCCCATATGAGGCATTGGGCCAGACGCGGGGACATCAATCCCTCTGCCTCCTCTGCGCACTCCCTCTTCCTTTTCCTTCTGTCTCCTTGCGTCTGATTCCTCATATGCCACCTTGCGTGTGCTGTGTCTTTTGCCTACATCGGCTTTGCGTTTCCTGCTCTGTACAGCGTCAGTGTCTGCATGTGCATGGACATGTTTTGCCCTCCGGTCATGGGGGAGTGTTGTTGTGTGTGTCGTACACGGCTTACGGTGACCCCTCAGCTCATGTCCATCCACGTGCAGATCCCTGAGACTGGTGACGGTGGCTGAAGACTCGCAGCCAGCGGTGACAGGCGTCCAGAAGACTCTCGTATTTTTAGATTTGTGCTGTGGGACAGCACATAGGCGTGCAGCCTATGTTGGAAAAAGGACAGCCATCAGATCACCTCGATCAAACGATCTACTGGGCTCAGCACAACAACAACAAAAAGGAAACAAGAGGGCCGAGAGAGAGATCCCTCTCTCTCTCTCTCTCTCTCTCTCTCTCTCTCTCTCTCTCTCTCTCTCTCTCTCTCGACCCTCCTGTCTATCCTACATGGCGGGGCATGGTATGGCTGTGGGCAAGCCTCTTTAGGCGTCCTACTGATCCATCCATCCGCAGCCCTACCCACTCTACTCATCCTGTTAGCGCTCCGGAGAGCTAATTGGATCATGGTACAGGAAGCTACATATGTTGGCAGGTTTTGGACAAACAGTGTGTGTGGCCTGGCAGACGAATCGAGAGTGTGAGCGTGAGCTCCTCTCGACTCTGAGTCTGCTGACGTGGCAAGGGACAGGAGCACACGGAAGATATTGTTCTTTCTATAGATGGATCCTGTGATCACGAATCATTGCGAGGGCAGTTGGAATGATCGGAGCCATTGCTGAATTGAGAAGTGTGACCATTCGGTCATCTCGAGACAAATGCCCGAGAAAGGTCGACGGCCATGGGAAGCTACCACAGATCCGGACGATCTCGTCCGTGGATCGCACCAAGGGCGCTCGGCATCCGCCAACCTCGGTCTGCCGATGATCGGAGATCATCGAGCGGCATCTGAGGGATCCTGTGACTAAGAACTGGAAGACACAAGGATACCGGACTACGTCAACACTTGTACTTTTCTGCTCTTAGTTAGTACACACAGATAAGTAGCCATAGGTTTGTACTTGTTCTTACTTCGTCTATGTGAGATCATTTTGAACAAGCTTGGTACTGTTGGAAAGCTTGTGAGACGAGTCGTGTAACTGTGCCTTCAGCCTATACCCTTGAATCGCACAGTCAATGACATTCTTGAGGCAAGAGTGCCTGTGTGTGTATGAGTGGTGACACGTGTCTGAGAGATCATCATCAACAATTCAATAAAGCATTGAAGAGCAGATCAATCAGGATACTGCATCTGAAGATTCCTAAAGATTATGTTATGTAAAATTTCAACATTTGGTATCAGAGCAGGTGGTATCTTCAGATCTACGCAACTATGGCGGCAACCATCAACAATGGAGATCACTTCAAAGTGGCGCCGTTTGACGGCGATGACTGCCATACCTACGCATTCAACATTGAGATGATTTTTCTAAACAAGGGCCTATGGGGAGTCGTCTGCGACCCTCCGACTGACACATTACATGCAGGAGCGTCACCCGAAGAACAAGCCAGCTAGAAGCGATGCTGTGATCAGGTGTTTTCAATTCTGGCGCTGAATCTAACAGAACGACTCAAGTTTATCATCAGAGAAAACAATCCAACCAACTGTCCAAGGAAGGCTTGGAAGGCCTTGAAGAATCGTTATGAAAGAACGAGCGATGTTGAACTGGGAAGTCTCTTGACAGAGTTTCACACTCAAGAGATGGAAGAAGGAACACGTCTGGAGGATCACGTGTCACATCTTAAACATCTGGCCAGCCGCATTTCATCAATGGGAGAAGTGATCTCTGAAAGAGTCCTAGTACTAACTCTCTTTCGTGGACTACCCGCCAGATTCAAAGACACCATCAACCGACTTTTGACTTTTCAGAAACAAGGGAAGACCTTTGATGCTCAACTGGCTGAACTTCGAACAACACTGCAGCAAGCCAATGATGCAGAAGGAAGAGCCGCCGGTGGGGCACCTGGTGCTATCGCTAGTACAGACAGATAAGTAGCCGTAGGTTTGTATTTGTTATTACTTCGTCTGTGTGAGATCATTTTGAACAAGCTTGGTACCGTTGGAAAGTTTGTGAGACGAGTCGTGTAACTGTGCCTTCAGCCCATACCCTTGAATCACACAGTCAATGACATTCCTGAGGCAAGAGTGCCTGTGTGTGTATGAGTGGTGACACGTGTCTGAGAGATCATCATCAACAATTCAGTAAAGCATCGAAGAGCAGATCAATCAGGATATTGCATCTGAAGATTCATAAAGATTTTGTTATGTAAAGTTTCAGCAGCCTATCAGGACGTAGATCTCATCGATGCGGCCGTTCAAGTTCAAACGGCTCGTCATTCTGACGTGTCTGCAGGGAGTTGTGGCCAAAACTTTGTTTTTGCCATTGTTTTGTCCTGCTAGACAATATAGCCCTTGTGAGCCGCGTGTGTGTGCTTCCACTAGGTCCTGAACACTATTTAGGTTGTCCAGGGCTCAGTTGTCATTTCCTTCTGCACAATTCAGTATATGTAGCTTCTGACACTCGTACTTGTGTCCCTAGCCAACTCCTTGCTGTTCTCACCTTCACCTATGTGTGCTAGTGAGTTAGCTGGCCGGCTTGTACTGCCACCCCAGCGACAGCAGTGCTAGGAAGCTGTCTTTCAATGACATCTTATCATCTTGTGTTTTGTATGTTTGGCCTGGTTGGCGATGTCCAGAGTGTTTAGACTGGGTTCGGTCAAGTACTTCCTGTTCGCAGAGTTGGTGTTGTCCATTTTTAGGATCCATCTGGCAATGTCTACATCACTGAAGTATTGCATGTGCTTGGCCTCGATCTCAGACTCCTATCCATCACTGCGCTTGACCGCATGAGCATGGATGTTCTATACTCTCGTGGCTTTGTCACAGTCACTCTTCATCTATCAAGTCATGTGATGTTGTCCGCCGAGTCTTGTGATAATTAATGGTACGTCACTTGTTTGTCTTCTGTGTCCTCATCCCCGACATCTCGGATGGGGTACATGTATTCCTCATGGGCACACTGTCCTCCCACCATACTCACCTCCTTCACCATCACCTGTGCCATGTACATAGCTCTGCCATTCAGGGCATGCTTTACATGCAGCCTGCCCTTGGCCTCGATCCAGCTACCTTCCAGTTGACTTGCAAAATTGAATGCATCTACTGCGCTCACAAGATGCAAAGGTCATCTTATCTTGTCCACTCTTCCCGCACCTCCCACTCGATTTAGCTGGTCCATTCTGACCTCATGTATCCCTTACCTGTTGAGTCTATTGAGAAGCGTGGTCATCATGTTCTCACCCTCACTCACAAGTACTCTCGCTTTTGATGGGTATTTTGCCTTTGTCAGAAGAGCCATGCAACACCTATGATTCGTGATTGGCTCCTAGCCGTAGAGCTTAAGTGTGTTCGTCCCCTTCGTTGCTTCCATTCTGACAGAGGTGGTCCTTGGAGAGGCCGAACTCTATGCGCATTGAGTTCGGCCTCTCCAAGGACTCCTTCTTTGAGGCCATGTCATACATGACCTAGGTTTGGAACAAAAATTCTCCACGGTCCCTTGTCCCGTCTCGTCACTCCCTACCAGTATTCGTGTGGGAAGCGTGTAAATCTTCGTCATGCACGCGTCTCGGATTGCATGGCCAGTGTCCGGCCCCGAGAAGACCAGCCGGATGGCAAGCTGGCTCCTCGTGGTTGCCTATATACATTTCTCTGAGTGTCTCGTCAGTGAAAGGCTTGGAGGTTGTGGGATCCTATCTGGGATCGCAACATTGAGTCGTGTGACACTCAATTTTTTGTTTGTGTTGGGGCCTTTCCCAGCTTGTCATCGCCATCGTGTGGGGGAGATTATGCACCAGTACACAATGTTGCTCCCTGACCGTCAGTGTCCAGAGTCCCTGGTCCTACCGAGTCACCTGTGCCTGAACGCACATCAGACGCTCGCATCGTACCAGAGTCCCCATCTAAGTACCATCCTCAGGGTGCTGACCACTCATCTGAGTATACCTTTTTGGCCGCCGATACCGCTGACCAGGTTACTGAGTCTACTTTCTTGGCTGTGGACTCCGCCACCCAGGCGACGGATGTAGTTACTCTCTCCACTGCCTCAGTCATCCAGTCTGGCAGGTTTTTTGCATTGGTAGAGAGACCCATCGTGTCCTTGCCTCCTTGACCCCGGTACATCCACTCCTCTAGTGTTGGTCTGACGTATTCACGTACTCCTGGTGATCGTCTTCGCCCACGCACCCCAGTACTTACATCAGGCTTGGGTCCTACTAGTGTCTGGCAGCCCTTGTCCACTACCCTCAGTTCCATGCCCCCTTCACACACCATTGTGAGTGGGGATCACGGGACGAAGGCCTTGGGTCTAACTACCCTTGTCCTTGTCACAACAGACTTTCATCTTAGATCCGCACTGGGTTATGCCCTGATTTCTCAGGAGCATTGACATGTAGTCTATGTCTCGTTGTTGTGTGCTCCAACAGGTCTTGGCACCGCTTGTATGTTGACAGCCAGGCCGTCTTTACCGACAGTTGATCCATAGAACCCCGGTGAGGCCAGGATCACACTTGATGCTACCCATTATGATGTTGCTTGCAAGGAGGAACTTGCTGCTATCGATGATCATGTTGTGTATGAGCTGGTCCACTTGCCCCCAGATCGTAAATCCATTGGGGCGAAGTGGGTTTTCCGTCGCAAGTGGAAGCCAGATGGCACACTGGTCAAGTACAAAGCACACTTACCGCCAAAGGCCTTGCATAGGTACCTGGAGTGGACCAGGTTTTTGCACCGGTTGGTCGTTTTACTACCAGTCACGTGCTCTTCAGCACGGTCACACAGTATGGCTAGGAGCTCCACCAGATGGACGTGGGCAATGTCTTCATGCATGGCACTATCGACGGTGAGGAGCTCTACATGGTCTAGCCCCCAGGTTTTGAGGGTGGCACAAGTTGTGTTTGGCGACTACGGAAGACCCTCCATGGCCTCAAACAATCCCCCAGGTACTAGAACATTGAGATCAGCCACACCCTCTTGAAGGGTGGCTTCATGCACACACCGTAGATCCGGCTCTCGTCTTCACCCCAATGGGCACCACCCTTCTCATCATGCTCGTCTATGTGGACGATACATTCATCGCATCCCCTGACCTCGGCACTGTCCACCGAGCGAAAGATTTGCTACAGTCCACATACAAGATGAAAGATCTTGGACCTGCACACGTGTTTCTGGACATGGAGATCAAGCGTGACCATGTCCACGACATCGTCCGTGTGCATCAGGTAGCCTATGTGCATACGTTGGCTGAGTGATTTGCTGACCTCTTGCCCACCGTATTCAGTGCATCCACTCCCATAACCCCAGATGGCCAGATAAAGCTGAAAGCTTTGTATGCTACCACACCGGGTGCAAGTGTTGATGTGACTACCTTTCTTTGTGTCATTGGGTCACTCATATTCCTTGCCACCACCACACGGCCAAACATTGCCTTTGTTGTGAACCTACTGGCTTAGTTCTCTCAGTCTCCACACCTGCTGTACTTAGATGCAAAAAATTGCATGGTGAGAAACGTTGTCTCCACCCTATGTCGTGGATTGACGTTCCACCACCAGGCCTATATACTCATTGAGGACTACACGCATAGTGACTGGGCGAGAAGCACAAATAGAAAAAGCGGCACTAGATGCATCTTCCTTGTTGGAGGCACAAATGTCTCGTGGTGGAGGGACAAGCAGGGATGCATTACACACAATAGTGTAGAGGCGGAGTACGTGGCATTGGACGTTGGCGCATGCAAGGGTGTGTGGCTCCGTCATTTGCTGTGTGATTTTTGTCAGCCTGCATTGCCTATCGCACTACATTGTGACAATGAGTGTGCCATCGCCATTACAGACAACGATGGCATTCATCACACATGCACAAAGCACATCAACGTGGGGCATTACTACGTGCGTGATTTGTTGCATGAGGGTAGCATCTGCGTTGTTTGGGTCGAGACTGTGCGAAAGCTAGCTGACTTCTTGACCAAGGCCGTCAAGCGTGCATCACTCAAAAGGGTTTTTGTTTTGGTTGGTGACCATCCGTGAGTATATTGTCTTGTATCTATGAGTTCCTTTACCATGTTCTGCCTTATGTATACCCTCAAAATTTGTGTGACTTGTTGGACTAGTGGGGAATGAGGCCATAGGGGAGCACCGCTTGTGTTGCGCACTGTAGATGTATGACGTCTGTACTTGTGTGTACACTAGTGCCCATGGGTCATGGGGAGTGTTGTGATTTGCGTGTACACTGTCATTGATCTATGTTGTGACCATTCGGCTGGTGTACATGCTTGTGCAGATGACTGTCGTGATGGACGAGCGGACGCTGAGCGATGGAGGAGACATCACACCATTTTGAGAGAAGTGGCACTTGTCTCCTTGCGTGGAGTCTCTTACTTGGTAGTAGTGCGCGCCCAGCTCCATCAAGAGCAGCCACTTGCGCTCATGCCACTGATAGTCATGGATGACTCTGTAACATGCTGCCTACCTACGCTTAGGCAGCCATAGCTCTTGTGTGTGATTTTTCTAGGTGATTCTGATTGCACGACTGTGTTTGTAGCGTGCAAATTTTGGTATGATCCAGTTTTCAGGAAAAATGGACAACGCCCGGGTTTGGGGTTGTCGGTCCTCGGGCAGGGCTGACAGCGTCCGCCGTCATCAAAACTTTAGCGACTACAAAACTCGANCTTGGTAGTAGTGCGCGCCCAGCTCCATCAAGAGCAGCCACTTGCGCTCATGCCACTGATAGTCATGGATGACTCTGTAACATGCTGCCTACCTACGCTTAGGCAGCCATAGCTCTTGTGTGTGATTTTTCTAGGTGATTCTGATTGCACGACTGTGTTTGTAGCGTGCAAATTTTGGTATGATCCAGTTTTCAGGAAAAATGGACAACGCCCGGGTTTGGGGTTGTCGGTCCTCGGGCAGGGCTGACAGCGTCCGCCGTCATCAAAACTTTAGCGACTACATAACTCGACGGATGTTGATGACGGCAGACGCTGTTTGGAAAAATCTAGCGACTATAGAAAAACTGTAGAACATCCCGGCGAGCACCTGGGACGTCGTGGGAGTTGTCTAGCAGCTGCTGGTGGATGGAGCTACCACCTGTCAGTGTTATAGTGCCAGCTGGGTCCGCATCAAAGATCTACACGAGCGTGGACATTGTCGAGTGATCACAGTAAGCTGTACAAACAGACAAGGACGACTTACATCACAACACTCCTCAATGACCGGATGGTACGCATGTCCATACACGTGTAGAACTGACATAGGTGCGCAACAAGAGGCTCAAAGGTCCATGCTCACACATCCTACTCTCAGCCACTCTCATGCAAGGGGCACAGACCGATAAAACAAATGCACACCATGAACTTTCCGCGTGCAAGTGCATTGGTCCAGAAGTCAGCCTGCTGCATGTGGTGACCCAGATGACAGGTATCACCTATTGCTCCACAAGAGCATGCACAAAGAGATGCTCAAAATCAATGTGCTTCATGCGTGCATGAAACACACCAGATTTCTTTGCAATAGAAGAGCACTCTCGTTGTCACAGCGCAGAATGACACAAGGCACACGCTGACACAACTCACAAAATAAACGGTGTTGTCACACCGCCTCAGCAGCCCCAACCCCCAAAGCAACATACTCAGTCTGATGAGGTATGTGTGATACAATCCTGTTGGTTGCTGCACCACAGTAGAGCGGTGCCACCTTGCAAGAACACGTAGCCTATCCGTCTGCACCCATCAAGACTCCACGCAAAATCAATGTATGTGTAGCTGTTGACTACCACCGAACACTACTGTCAAAAGCAGAGTCCGAGGTACGGAGTGGAGACCACGTACCGCACCACTCACACAGTCCTCACACAGTGAAGAGATCTCACATGAGGACACTGTGAATACTGTGCAAGGAGGTTGACGGCAAAGGCAATGTCAGGTCGGGTAGTAGTGGCCAAGTACATAAAAAAGCCAATCAGGCGCAAGTACAAGGTCACGTCCATTGTCTGCCCCGGCCGTGTTGGATCATCCACCTTCAGAGCATCCTACACATCAGGTTTGATGGAGGCGGAGGCTATGAGAAATGCACCAAAGAGGTTCACAAACCACTCCCGCACAACACTGGCGCAACATGCTTCATGCAACAAGAGTGTCCGCCGCTGAAGATCATGCACAATCTCCATCCCAAGAAACACAGTTGGAGGACCAAGGTCCTTCATCGAAGAGGCAGCCTGAAGGACTGCCTTGGCATCCTTCACGATCTCCATAGAAGGAGAAACAATAAGGAGGTCATCCACGTAGACCGGGATGGCGATGAAGCTCTCCGTTGTCCGTCCAAGAAAGAGGGACAGATGAACGTAACCGGCACGTGTCACTATGCCATTGATCTCCATGTTCTAGCAGCTAGGTGACTGTTTCAAGCCATACAAGGCCTTGCGCAAGTGCCACAACTTGTCACCGACCTCAAATCCAGGTGGCTGGACCATGTAGATCTCGTCCTCTAAGGTGCCATAGAGAAATGCGTTTTCTACATCCATCTGGTATAGCTCCCTGTCGTGGTGAGCAATAATCCCAGATAGAGCACGAGCGGTTTTCATGCAGCCAATGGGTGTAAAGGTGCCACTGAAATCTGCATCCACAACCTGCAAAACCCCCTTGGCCGTCAAGCGGGCCTTGTACCAAGACAATGTGCTATCAGGCTTCGCCTTCTTGTGAAAGAAGCACTTGGCCTGTACGGGATCTGGTGTGACAGAGGGGACTGACACCGGCACGGGATCAGGTGTGCAAGAGGGGACTGACGCTCTCGCGGAATCACGTGTTCCAGAGGGGACCGACACTAGCAACTGGATCAGGTGTACCAGAAGGGTCTGGCATCGGCACAAGATGAGGTGTGTTAGAGGGGACCGAGACTAGCATGGGATCAGGTATGCCATAGGGGTCTGACACTAACACAGAATCAGTTGTGCCAGAGGGGACTGTTGAGGCTACAGGACCCACAGCCACGATGGCCGGATTGTCGGCAGCCAGAGATCCGACTGCAGGTGAGGAGGCCCGGACGGACCCATTCGCAGGTCTAGACTCTCCCATCCACCGGGAGGTCGCACAAGTAGGAACGTGGTTGGTGACCAGTGAAAGAATGCTGGACAAGTCACGGCAGGTAAAAGCCCCAAAGAAGAGAGCATCTTGAAACTCGACAATGCGATGGCGAGCAGGGTCCCAAAAGCGCCAGGCCTTTGACCACGGGGAGATGCCGAGGAAGGTACATATGTGTCCTTGAGGTGAGACCTTGGACCCGTGCTAGACCTCAGTATACCAGACGGAGATGAGGGACTCCCAAAGACGAGCGAAACAGAGATCAATACGACAGCCAAACCACGACTCGTATGACATGACATGGTCCGGAAGCGAACCATGCGTCAAGCGGTTCCAGACCCACAACATGTGGGAGAAGTCCTCAAAGGCAAAGGACTCCGTAAGACCGCACGCAGACTGCAGAGCGCAAACTGCATCCTCCATGGTGTGGTTCCAACACTTGGGCACACCATTTTACTGCGGCATAGCAGGGGCGGAGAACTTGTGAATAATACCGTGCTCAGTAATGTAGGCATCTATCTTGCCTAAGAACTCGCCACCACCAAGAGGAACGTGTGCAGGGTGTGAAAAGATTGACGCTCAGCCATCACAAGCCAGAGGCAGACCGCCAGTGCGGCATCGTTGTTATGGCGGATGCTGTAGATCCACCGCATGTGTGTGAAGTCATCGGTTAGGATGAGAACATATCGACCCCCATTAGAGAGGGACTTGACTGGGAGAGGACCAAGAAGGTCCGAGTGGATTAACTCTAGTGGGCGTAGTGCCCGGGAGGAGTAAGGGTAGGAGCAGCAATGCATCTTACCCTGGGCACAAAAAAGACAACCGGTCTTCGACGGCTTCTAAAAAAATGTTGCATCAAGACCGAGGGCTGACTGAGTTGGAATGAGCTTGGACACAATGTCCGAGCTCACATGGCAGAGACGACAATGTAACAAGTGTTGGTGCTTAGGGGAGAGAATAATGAAAAAGACATGTACAAAAGGGAGAAGGGGAGAAGAAATACATGAAATGCAATGAGACACATGATAGAGGTCAACATCAACAGATGCACAAAGCACGATGGCACGTGTGCCAAGAGCAGTCACTATGGCGGAGTCGACAGAGTGCTCAACAGTGATACCCATCCTGGTTCATGCACCAATAGAGAGCAGGCTGAGCTCGAGATCAGGGAAAAAGAGCTCATCAGAAATGTACAAGGGGCCAGGCAGACCATCAAACCAAACAGCCCAAACTCCCTGTATAGGCAATGGCAGACCAGACCCTGTGCAAACGGACCGAACGGACACAACGGGACTCTGTACAACGAAGTCACTACGACAACATGTCACGTGATGGATGGCACCAGAGTCAATGATCTCGGTGCCACTTGGCTCATAACCAGTCGTCCACACTAAGGAATATGCCATAGATTACTCTACCTCTGTTTGTCACGTAGCAGTGGACTCACGACAATGATCAACACGGATCTGTGACTTGTCAAGCTATTCGGTACAGTCAGGTCCATCCTCATCGTAAGCCAACTGAGCTCCACCACAAGCATCATCATGGGCAACAGACGTAGTAAGACAAGCTGTCTGAGGATCACTCGGCTGTGACAATACATTGACACCTCCTTGAGTACAAAGCGCCAGCTGCTGAAGAAGCTCCATGATTGTGCGATCCCGAGGGTCCATGTCACCACTATCGCTTGGTGAAATGAATGTGTCTGCTGCAGCCGTGGTCATGGCGTGTCCTGTTTGTGTGTCAATTGAGGAAATCAGCTGCGTGTGTAGTGCTTGAAGGACGTGCATGATCCAAGTCCAGTCAAGAGGCTGCTTACACTCCGTGTACTGGTGAGCGCCTTCGCAATTGTAGTAGTAGACAGAATATCTACTACCACTACTCGCGGGCTGCTGCTGCTGCTGTTGTCCCTTTCATCTTTGCTTCTTTCCCTTCTTCTCCTGTGTGGCCATTGTAATGCCCTGAGTGTGGTCGCTTGGGACAGAGGAGGAGGAGGAGGAAGCGGTGGAGGTGGGACTAGTGAACTGGGACAGAGGCGTATGAGGGGTCGCAGTCACTGTTGCATCAAACGGACTTTGCTGATGTGCAAGGGCAGCCTCATGAGCCGATGTGGCCTAGAGGGAGTAGCGATGGGCCTAAAGAAGTAGCTGTAGTGACTCTGACAACTCAGAGCAACATGGTCGAAGCCCGTAAGGAGCTTCACGTGGTCCAAGTGCGCCCCCGTCATGATGGTGTCGAGTGCCCATAAGTGCGTCCCGCCACCGGTCCGAAGGCGCATGTAAAGGCATATCGTATGCCTCCAATAGTCAGCTCCAAGCTCCGTGTAACCCTGAAGAAGGGAGTGAAACTCACGTAGTCGGGACGTCCTCATGGCATGGGTCTCCGCAGCGAAAAGTGTCAGGACCAGCTCCCAGGCCTGGCGTGGATGTGCTCCTGTCCCGGTCCTGGTCTCAACCAGGAAGGGTCAAAATTTGGCCACAATCTCCCGCGACATGGCGTGGAGGACACCGTGCATCGCTCTCGCTACTGTCTTGACCTGGTGAGCATCGCGAGTTTTGTACTAGCTGTGGTAGTAGGGCCAGATGTCCTCAGATTCGGCCCAAACCTCAAACAGGGTCTCCCAGCAATCAAAGCCCTCATCGCTGTCATAACAGGGTGGAGCTGTCTCAAAGTCCTTCGGTCGCCGCTCCGTGTGGATTCATAGGGAGACCACCAATGAGAGAAATGCCACCAAAGGTAAATGCTGCTGAACAACGTGGCTGGTCGTGACGGCAAGAAGGTAGCGAGGTGACAGTGTTGAAGTTTTATTGGCCACTCACATCTCTATGCCCTCTTGTCTTACTCTTCATGGCACACACATGTACACATTGAATTACCATGACCTTACCTCAGAAGGTGTCACACGTGCACGCCTTGACTGCTGGCTCTAGCTCCATCATGAAGCTGATCTATCCAGGAGTGCCCTCTCGCCAGTGCATGGCCATTATGTGACTATCTTGCTTTGATGCGGTTGATGTTGGGGTTTGTACACTCTGACTGCCAACCCATACATCTCAGTGACTTGCTTCTGGATGTTTGAAGGAGTTGCATTATCTTCCCAGTTGCTGATCCTTAAGGGGCCACCGTGTTAGCTTCTGGCTATGCACCGGTGAGAAGCCACCATCGGGTAACTCCGAGAGGACGGGCTTGACCCTCGGGTGGTGGTGCATGCTTGCTCAAGCGTTTGCTCGGTGTTTGTGTGTATGTGTGTGTGTGTGTGTGTGTGTGTGTGTGTGTGTGTGTGTGC
>SZWC01003405.1:136577-155103 GCA_023375785.1 Penium margaritaceum
CCGGGGGGGGGGGGGGGGGGGAATGATACTGCTGGCGTGCTTCTCAATGCCTTGATACATCTACCCACTCGTTGCTTGTAGGGAGGCGCTCTGTTGTGCACCCACAGCTGTCGCAGGTTGGGGCACAAGGGGGGGAGTGTTGGAATCTGGTCTAGTCTGTGCCCAAACTCGTGCCAACCTGGCCTAGTTTTGGACGCATACTTCCAAACGTGACATACTTGGTATCAAGCCACACAAAAGAGAGGCATGAAAGGCTATAATGGACTGGGGACGGACGAGCAGTTGAGCGAGAGCTCCTCTCCGTCCAGCGGCTGATGTGGCACACAGCCACGGAACATCAAACAGACTAAGCATGCAAGCAGGGCTCTGCTGTGTGTCTGGTTGATGAAAGGAGGAAGCGAACCAAAGACGTGCTGGCTGTTGAAGATGCCGGCGTACTGGAGACTGAAGGACCGACTGGAACGTCTGATGGTGCAATGGATCAATCGCAGCCATCTAGCGACCAAGGGACGAGCGCCAGCTTCGTCCAACGTCGCCGTTTGAAGATCGACGAACCACGGAGGAAATCAAGACTGCAATTTATCTCCGCCGTCAACTTACCGAGGGCGCTGGGCATTAGCCAACCTCGGATGCACAGCCGGGTGTTTACGGCCTTTTGTGTTTCTTCTATTTCTAGTCGAGCCACGAGTAACGCTCATTACAAATAGCTGTCAACCTAAGAAGATAAGTGCTTCGTCTGTACTTCACCATTTCATTAATGCAGCATACCATTGGATTTAGCAAAAGACGAGCCGTGTACCTGTGCATTGTTTGAGATCTCTAGACAATTGTGCAAGAAATATAATACGGTTGAAGTATATGGCAGTTGTCTGCCGTGTGTACCACATAGAGTTTAAGTATTCAAGTTCAATGTGGAGTGCTTACCTGAGACACCTGAGAATCTAAGAGGCCTACATTTCTAAAAACCACCACTCTTGCACTCCTCCAGCTGTCTGTGCCTCTTGCCGGTCCATAGGACTGAATCCCGCCTCCCTCTGGACCTCCTTATTATGGTCCTCCCTCCTCTCACTACTCAGTGCCTCCCTGGCCTCGCGACGACGGTCACTTTTCCGACCGCTCCTCCGACCGCTCCTTCGACCGCTCCTTCGACCACTCCTCTGATCATCGCAATGAGGAGTACACGCTTGAGCACCGTCTGGCAGAGCTACTCCTCTTGTGCTCTCAAGGAGGTAAGAGTGTGAGTGGCCAGTCCCGTGTGTCTTTCCGTGAGTCCGATGCTACCGTTCATGGTGCTGTCTCTAGCTGTGTACATGGGACATTGCTTGATGATCATTCATGGATTGAGGAATGGCAGTCGCACACATTTCCCACACGTCTTGGTTACACTTCTCCCCCAACGCAGGAGACTTTCACCGTCTGCCTTGTCCTCTCCTCCACTCGTGCGTCCTCTGGCCTCTGGATTATTGACTATGGTGCCACTCACTACATGACCTCCTAACGCTCTTCTTTTGTTACTCTTAGGCCCGTCCGCTCTGTTCGCTCTGTCCGCACCGACTCCAGCTAACTCCTCCCTGTCCAAGGTGTTGGTGTTGTTCGCTTTGTCGGCCTTGGTGGCACCGTGTATCTTCCTGACATGCTGTATGTGCCCGAGCTTGAGGTCAGTGTTCTCTCCGTGACCACCCTTGATGACAAAGACATGGACTTCTCCTCAAGTCGTGGTATTGCCTCTATTGCATTTTGCTCATCCTGTTGTGTTATTCTTTGTGGTGTGTGTTGCGATCATCTATTTCGTTTTCCTCTCACGTTGCCTTTGCCTTTTGTTGTCTCTGCCCTTGTTTACGTTGCACCCTCCTTGTCTCTTGCGCATACGGACCTCTTATACCGTCGCCTTTGTCATATTCACACTGCTACCATCCAGCATCTTCTCCGCCTCCGTCCCGCTACAATCCTTGATGCTACCACATTTACACCTCTCTGCTCCTCATCTTGCTTGGATTGTGCCAGCAGTAAGATGCAACGTTCTCCATTCACAGCTGTTGATTCCACCACCTCCCATCTCTTTGATCTCGTGCACACTGATGTCATGGGTCCCCTACCTCATGACTTCCTTGGTGGTCTCGGTTGCTACGTGATGTCTTGACTGATGACTTCTATCACTACCCGTGGATTTATCCCCTTCATCACAAGAGTGATGTTCTTGAGTCCTGGCTTCCTCAGGCTGACCGTGCCTGTCTTCGTCCCTTACATGTCTTTCACAGTGATCGGGGTGGTGAGTTCTTTGACCCCACCTCTCGCTTTCTTGAATCCCGTGGTATTTGTCTTGAATCCTCTGCCCCCTACATCCCTCAGCAGAGTAGCGTGCCCGAGCATGTGAATCGCACCCTGGCCGACGGGGTGCGCTTCCTCCTCTCAGCTTCTGGTCAGTCCCCGCTGTTTGCATTTGAATTCATGTCATGCATGACGTGGGTCTATAATCGTTTCCCTCATGATCCTCTCCCTCACACCGTCACGTCCTTCGAACGCTGGACGGGTCGGCATGCAGACTTACGTCTTGCTCGTGTGTGGGGATTTGTTACCTCATGTGGCTTCCCACTGACCAACGGGATGGTAAGCTCTTCCCTCATGTTCTGTTGTGTGTCTTCCTTGGTGTCTCTCCGTTCTCTAAGGCTTGGTGCTTCTAAGATCGTTCTCGTTGTCGTGTCCTTGAGAGTCGTGATGCGCTCTTTCTTTGTACCTTTTTTCAGTGTGACATTCCCCGCTTCGCAGCCGAGTCCGTTTCTCCGCCTTCTCCGGGTGGGGGTGGTATTCCTCTCTCTCGGTCCTCTGTTCTCCCCTCGGTGCATTCATTGGAACCCGTTGTCCCTTTGAAGCCATCTGTTTCTTCTGACCCCTCTACCTCTTCTGAGCCCTGTGTCGCTTTTGAGCTCTCTTTCTCCACTGAGCCCTCTGTCTCTTCTGAGCCCTCTATCTCTTCTGAGCCCTCTATCTCTTCTCAGCCCTCTGCCACCTCTGACCCCTCGGCCTCTTTGGCACCCCCTTTCCCTTCTGAGCCCTCTTCTGCCTCAGACACCTCTATGCCTACGCCCCTTGTACCCTCTTTTGCACCTTCTCCCTCTATGCCCCTGCACTCCGGTTCTCCTCCTGCGTCGTCACTGCCCTCTACGCGTGTCCCATCCGTTCCTCCTCTCTCACCCTACACACGCGGTGGTTGCCTCAGGACACTCCCATCTCAAATTCTATCATGTTGTCTCTGGTGACCCTGGTCCTTGCGCCCTTGGTCTTATGACTTCTACAGTGCCCACGACTGTCTTTGTGGTACATCAATGAACAGGAGTTTTGCCTTGCCCTTTTCTTGTCAGTGGCTGGGTATGTTGCCTCGTGCTTTGCTACTACTGGCCTTTCTCCTCTTCAACCTGAACCTCTAACTTTCCAGGCTACCCGCACAGACACCGACTCTCCTCTCTGGGAGCAGGCTATGAAAGTTGAACTCGACGCACTGTCTAAGCATGGCGTGTATGAGATCGTGGACCTCCCACTGGGTCGCAAAGATGTTGCCGCCAAATGGGTCTACTACCGCAAGTTGAACCCTGACAACACCGTCGAATGGTACAAAGCGCGCGTCACGGCCAAAGGCTTCTCTCAAGTCTCTGGGGTTGACTTTGATGAGACATTTGTCCCAGTTGGTCGGTGCACCACTGCCAGGGCACTACTCAGTCTTGTGGCCCAGCATGACTCAGAATTGGAATAGATGAACGTCAATAATACCTTCCTCCACGGCAAGCTTGATGAGGAAATCTACATGGTAAAACCACCCGGCTTCTCAGATGGAACAAATCAAGTATGGCGCCTACATAAGGCCCTCTATGACCTAAAGCAGTTTCTACGCTGTTGGAACCAAGAGATCACAGCAACCATGGAAAAGGGAGGCTTCCAAAGAAGCACTGTAGATCCGGCCCTGTTTCTCAGCGTGTACACCAAACCACTTGTTGCCATCCTTGTCTATGTGGATGATCTCCTAATTGATTCTCCAAATGTCGCCTCTGTTAAAGCTGCAAAGTCTCTCCTACAGTCAGCATACAAGCTGAAAGATCTTGGTCCAGCACACGTCTTTTTGGGGATGGAGTAAGAACGTGATCACACATGTCATACCTTGCACGTTCTCCAAGCTACATATGTTGTAGTTTAGAGGAGCGATTTGGACCACTCCTTGTCTCTATTCCCATAGCCTCTACACCCATGATCCCAACCGGTCAATCACTACTGAAGTCCTTGGACCCATCGAAGCTGGGAGAGGTAATACATGTAAAAAAATATCTCATGGTCATTCGCTCTTTGATGTATCTTGCTACCACCATGCGTGCTGATGTTGCATATGATGTGAACTTTCTGTCACAATTCTCTCAATGTCCACAAGAACGTCATCTTGAGGCGACGTTGCGGGTCGTGTGGTATGCACTCTCCACGCCATGCATTGGGTTGTACTTTCTTGTGTAGCCTTTGTTTCTCATTGGTGGCTTCACTGACAATTACTGGGCACATGACTCTGATGCATGCAGTAAAACGGGGTACATCTTCATGGTTGGTGGAACAGCAGTCTCGTGGAAAAGTGGAAAACAAGGATGTATTGCCCGCAGCACCGCTAAGGCTGAGTATATGGCTCTTAGCGCAGGCACGTGTGAAGCTATCTGGTTTTTTTGTCTTTTGCAGTACTTGTGTGTACCCATCCGCTGCATCACCTTACGCCTTGACAATCAAAGCACGAAGGCCATTGTAGAGAACAATGGCATGCATCACTCTCGCACCAAGCATATCAATCTGGAGCATCACTCTATTCACGAGTGCATTGCTACTGGCATTGTCCGAGTTGCTTGGTTGGACACACGGTCTCAGAGAGCTGACTTTCTCACAACGGCTCTCAGCCAAAACATTTTCAAGACTGTTGTTCATGCCATTGGTCTTATTTGTCCCCATGACCTAGGCTGAAGTGCTTGATGTTTGCATGTATCTATCTGTCTCTCATCCTTGTGAGCATACCATGTTCCCATTTGTGTGGGTTGTTTGCCTGCGGGTCATGGAGGAGTGTTGAAATTGTGTTGGCCACTCACATCTCTATGTCCTCTTGTCTCACTCTTCATGGCACACACATGTACAGATTGAATTACCATGGCCTTACCTGGGAAGGTTTTACACGTGCGCGCCTTGACTGCTTGCTCTGGCTCCATCAAGCAGCTGATCTACCCAAGAGTGCCCTCTGGCACATGCATGGCCATTATGCGACTATCTTGCTTTGATGCGGTTCATGCTAGGGCTCGTACATGGTGAGTGTCGGCCCCTGTATTTCTGTGACTTGCTTCTTGGTGTTTGTGGGAGCTGCATTGTTTTCCCGGGTGCTGATCCTTAGGGAGCCACCGTGTCAGCTTTCGGCTGTACACCGGTGAGAAGCCACCCTCGAGCAACTACGAGAGATCGGGCTCAATCCCAGGGTGGCGGTGCATGCTCGTTCAAGCGTCTGCTCAACGTGTGTGTGCGCTTAACCATCTTACACTCTCTTGGCTCTCTTGTGACTTAACCTTGTAAGTCAAGATTACCGCATCCATGGCATCTGACGTTATCTAGCTCACATCACCTTCCTTGCATGTCCATCTCAGCAATACCCTAGGAACGACAGACAGGCTGTGACCCCACTCGAGCTGAATAATGCCCTCCTCAAGGATGCGAATGTCGTCCTCACATGTGTCATCCTCCATCTCCTCCGTATCCCAAGCGTCAAAAAGTGATGAGGGATGCTAAGACTACGGTGTTGTACCGGGAATAAACTGTTGAACGGATGGTGAAGCTCCAGCAGGTCCTCTTGGTGTCGGCTGTGAGGCCCCTAGACAACCTCAGTAACTATGTGGTCTCCTATAGCCTGTCGATCTGACACTACTTTTGGCAATGCATGTCATTTTGCATCCCACGAAGCTTGTCGATCGTGAGTGACTATGACCGTGGAATCATGATGCCCGAAGAGGAGGAAGAGGAGGGGTCTCCTAGCCCCTTGCCCTTGTCATGGACCGGCGCCATTGATGTTGCTTAGTATGGGTCCAAACGTAAACGTTGTCAAAATCAAGAACCGTTGGTATATCTTGAGGATTCGAAACACATGCAAAGAATGTTGTTTTAGCTAAGTGTTGGTGCTGACGTCATCACCCACAATGATGATGTCAGTGTAAAGGTTGTCTAAATGAGGCAAATCCTTTATGCCCCACAGGATGCTGAATGCAGTGGCGGTGGTTTCATTCAAAAACACCTTTAAAAAGTCAAGAACGTCACCGTTTTCCTTTCAGCCTAGAATCCGGAAAATATCTATATCTAAGAGCATTGTTTCATTTCCTGGAGCCTACATAGCACAAAAGAGGCGGGAATGGATGTGATGGATAGGGTTTTGCAAGAGCTTTCTAACGAGCCCTTACATGCCAAAAAAAATGGCCATTTAGGGAAGTTGCACACTCTCACATCCAGGGGGTAGTAGATGTGACCCGAGCGAAGCCTCCGGGAACCTTCACGGACCCTTTCTCAATATCACGTGTCTCAACTGCTTCTGAAGAGGGTTGGGAAATCCCTGGGTCTCCCGTGGTGGTGACATGATGATGTAGTTGGAAGGGTGTCTCCACTGCTACAATCTGTTGCGTCGGGTCACCGTGGCTTGGTGGGTCCTCCAAGGACCGTGGCTTTAGCAGTGACTCTCCTTGGTGCTGCCACTGCTGCATCTCTACTACGCAGCTCACCAAGGGAGGCTTCGCTCTGATACCATGACAAACTGCTTGGAAGCTTCCTAGCTTTGCTGGTGCTGACGTGGCGACACAGTCCTGTGATTTAGTACACTAGCAAGCTAGGAGGTGCAAGGAACAACAAGAGTGAGGCTAGGCACAAGCGCAAAGTCTCATAAGATCCAATAGTTAAGTAATGCAGGGAGAAATGACAATTGACAAGTACACAGCATACATACTTGCCGCAGCGCACGGCGGGTGACGCACACGGCAGTGTTACTTGGTCCTAAAACCGGCCCAAAACCACAGTTTTGGCCATAACTCTACGTACAGGTATCCAAACGCAACACCGTTAGAACCTACGATGCAGATATTGAGCCAGACGCTAGGGCTGGTCACACGCAGAGGTCCAGCATTGATCAGTGGACAGATAATGCAAAACATGCAAATGGGGCTCAGAAGCCAGTCCACCGAGTAAACTCTAGCGACTACAGAAAAGATGCAAAGCATCCCTACAAGCAGCCAGGACGTCCTGGAAGCCATCTGGCAGTTACTGGTGGGTGGAGCCACCACCCGTCGGTGCTCTGGCACCAGCTAGGTCTGCATTAGGGATCTTCACAAGTATGGACATGGCCGATTGGTCATGGAATGCTATACAAACAGACGGGGACAACTCACATCAGAACACTCTCACCAAACCTCATTCTTGCTGTCAACCTTGTCATTACTCACTTCCAATTGCAATTTTGGCATTTAATTTTGAGTTCGAGTGCTCTCTCTCACAATTGAGCAGCTAGTGCTGCTCAGGCGCTAAGTCTGGGTTTTGTCCAAGTGTGTGAGTCGGCATAATGTAGTCTTGCCTTAACTAGCACAACATCATTTCAAGCTAGTCGATGTCTGGGACACCGTAGTGTCCAAAATGGGTGTCTAATTTGTAGCGGATTGGATGGAATCCTTGGCCAACTAGGCCAAAACCGCGGTGTTTGAGTGTCTCAGACCCTCAAGCTATCTTGTCCCACGACCCACAGGCCAAGGGCCCCCACTTGATCCACGTGGTGCTGGCCACGCACTACACTCCCCCTGGCTAGGAGTGAGCCGTCCTTGGCAATCGCATGTCGGAATCCAACCCAAGCATTCTGATACTAATGTACAGTATTAACACAATGATTCAGAAGGAATATAATTATGACCATTTCCAGTCCCGGTCATTTACTCCTCTTGGGTGCTTCTATAACGGTTGTAAACTAGTCCTCCACAGGCTTCGAGTTAATTCGGGGCAAAATCCCTTCGAGGGTCACTTTGAATGAGGGCAACATACCACAAAGGGCAGACGTCGCGTGGATGTTGATAACGTCTACAAGCGGGCGGCCGTGGATTTGCTTGCTCGAGTTCAAGCAAGCAAATTCGGACGCCCCATCGCAGTTCGTACTCGCAGTTTACACGCACGAGGAGATGAAACGACTGGTTCATTTTGAAATTTAGTGGCACTGACCTGTTGAAGTTCGTCGCCCACTCACATCTCTATGTCCTCTTGTTTGCCCCTCCATGCACACACATGTACAAAATAACTGACATGACCTCACCTGGGAAGACGTCAAGCGACCATTCCATGATGGGCGTCCCTGGCAAAATGACACACCTTCTTCACCCAGGAGTGCCTCCTGGCACGTGCATGGTCATGACTTCATTCTCTATCTCTGATGCGCGATATGTTAGGGCTCGTACATTCTCACTGTCGTGCTCTGCATCATGTCTTGCTTGCCTTGAGTGTTCTGGGGGAGCTGCATTCCCGGGCGCTGATCCTTAGGGGGCTACCGTGTCGGGTTCATCCGTGCACTGGTGAGTGGCCGCCGCACGGAGTAATTTCAAGCGGTCAGGCTCGACCCCAGGGTGGCAGTGTGTGCATGCTCGAGTGTTGTGCTCGTAGCGATTGCACGCTCACCGGTTGCTAAGTCTCCCTCGCTCCCCTCTCACTTTTGTCTTTGTTTCACCTGAGCTATTGAGGCAAGTGTTTTCCCGCATCCATGGCGTACCGTGTGCCCACTCGTGCATTGCCGCCATCTCACACACGTAAGCCCTAGGAAGTTACTTGGTAACTATTGGTATCAGAGCAGTGAGGATACGCTCCCACAGCTCGTCGATCCTGGTCGTCAGTCTCGGTGCAACACACACGCTCGCGACACTCTCGGCCCGTGCAAGCCACAGCTCACCTCATCAGCGCATCTTCACCGCTGGCCGACTCTTTGGCATAGAACAGCAATACCTAGAGGTGTTGCTGCATTCGTTCACGATTCGTTCGCAGCAGCTCTACTTTTGCCATCGCCCACACCCGCGGGCGACACTTCGTGCATCTTCCACCCCCAGCACTTCGGAGCAGTCACACACCTTGGCTACCCTTGCAACCACAGCAGCAGTCACACTACATTCGCCACCTCTTGACGGGCCCCCAGACGAGGAGCTTGACTCCCCTCGTATGGCTGTACGCTACGCTGACCACGGGTGGGAGGACCCTCGTCTCTTCGACCCTCCTTCACCCCCCGACAACGACACACCCTTGTGGTTTTGCATGCTTGATCCCTTCTATTGGCACGAGGAGTTGGCCGAGCTGGATGAGAGGGCGGTGGCTGAAAGAGAGGAGGAGATCAATCGACAGGTGTATACGACCGACGACCTGCCCCCATCACCAACCCGTCCCTCAAACATGCAACCACCTACCGATCCACAGTCATCCAACACTACATCTGCTTCTACCCCCACATCGGCTCCGTCTCCCACAGCAGCTGCATCTGCTGGACCGACTCCAACTCCGGAGGTTCCTGGGGTGATCCCCATTGTCCCAGTCCATACAGAATCCATCGGCCTGGCGGGTGCCATTCTCGATGCAGCTGTAAGCGCTGTAGCAACCTTTCCAGCCACTGCTCGCACATGCAAAGTTCCCACCCAGACTGCGGTGGGCAGTACAGCTGATGCCTACATGCACGTAGCACCTTCTCTTACACTGCTCACTACCACAGCTGCCAACATTGCCACCCAGGTAACCGCAACACCAGCCCCTGTAGCCACTGCCGCATCATCTACCGCCGACTCAACCGTAGCGGCCGTCGGTTCTATTCGCGCTTCCACTACAGCTGTAGTCCTAACTCCCACCAGTGCTCCGCGGGAACTGACACATCACGTCACCACATGATTCCTGGTTGCATCAGCATCAGTAGCGGTGGTCGGGGCCACCGTCACCGGCCTTCTCTGCCTCATCATGGCAGTTCCAGGATGGGTTGCTATTCTCTTCTCACCAGCTGCGGCAGTGGTGGCTCCCTTCTTCGCACTGCTGCCCCGTCACTAGTTCGGTGAGCACCTTCTTCACTTTGCACTGCACATTCACTCATCACTTCATTCCCCCTGCCTGCTCCCTCTCACAATGCCAGGATCATAGGAGACACTAGAGGCTCTTCAAGCCGCCCTTAGTGAGGCTCAAGCAACGCGTCGCAAAGCTAAGGATGACATGCAATAGCACCACAAGGCACAGCAGGAATTAGCCGCCACAGTGGCAACCCTAGTCATAGAGCGCCTACGGACTGTTCCTACCCTTGCCGTTGTCCTTCCCGCTAATGAAACTATATCTGTTGACTCATCTATGCCTCCTACTGGTGGTGTCCCCAACTCTTCTTCTCTCGCTCTCTCAGCAACCGCTCTAGCTCGGGTCTTTCTCCCTGTACGGCAGAAGGAATTCGAGACTCCACCACCACAGTTCACCTCGAAACTCACCTTCACGTCATGGGAAACGCGTTTCAATGTGCGGGCCCAAGGGGAACTATTGTGGGAACTGGTGCTACTAGGCCCAAAGGGAACTCTCCTTCATAGGCGTCGTTTGTTCCACAGCCATCTGAGGCGGCTCGGGCCATCCGCGCGCACATCAATGCCGGACCTGAGAGTCTTTTGGATGACATTGGTACGTACAATGCAGATCTGACACGCGGCACACCTGCTGACCCCGTTGGTGCATGCACCCTCATTCGTCATCGCAAGACAGTCACTGGGCATGTAGCCCAGAGTGCTCTGACTGTGCACTTTAACACCCTACAGATGCGGGCTGATGAGATAGCAGACAAGTACTGGGTGCGGAGTCTGCGCATGCTGCGCGACCTGGGCAAGGCTGCCCCTGGTCCTTTGTCTGCTTGCTTGTCGATTGTTACGGGTCTGATTCCTGGGCTCTCTGATCTCTACCTGTACGTCTCTCATGCAGAGCTCGAGCGTTTGGCTTCTGCTCCACTCTCTGCGGACACATCCCCAGGGATTGGGCCTCTTTATGAATTCATAGCTTCTCGCCTCACTGATTGGTGGAACAGTCTACAGAACAAGCGCCTGCATCGCGCTGCGCTTGCTGCAGTCACCTCCTTGGCCTCTTTTGAAGCAGTCGCCACCTCACCTTCAGTCTCCACTTCCCCTGCCGCAGCTCACTCCACTCACGCGGCTTCTCGTGGCGGGGGTGGTTGCTCCAATCATGGGGGTAGCCGTGGTGGTGGAAAAGGGCGTGTGGTTGGTCGGGGTGGAAAATCATCCTCCGACTCCACCACCAGCACCGATGTCACCTACTGGAATTGTGGCGCTCCTGGTCACTTAGCGCCCAAGTGCCCTGCCCCCCGTGATGATGTCCGTTTGGCCTCATCCATGCGTGTCCATTGGGTGCGCACCGCAGTCACTTCCTCTTCCATGCCTGCATCGGTGACAATCGCATCTTCTTCCTCCTCTTCATCAGCCTCCACCCTCACCACCACATCTGCTCCACTTTAGCCGTCACCTTCACCCCCCAGTCCTTGGGGCTGGATCCCATCCCCAGCCGGTCCTCCCTACTACGGTCCTCCATCCTCACACTACTCTGCATCCTCCTAGACGCATGACGACGGCCACATGTCTGACCGTTCCTCTGACCGCTCCTTTGATCGCTCCTCTGACCGCCATGACGAGGAACGTGCTCTTGAGCGGCGCTTGGCTGAGCTCCTCCACCTTCGCTCTCAGGGAGGTGAGAGTGTGAGTGGCCTGTGTCGTGTGTCTTTCTGTGAGTCGGACGTCACCCTTTGTGGTGCAGCGTCTGGTGGTGTTCAAGGGTACCTGCCTGATAATTGTGACTGGATTGAAGAGTGGAAGTCCCACACGTTCCCCACTCATCTTGGTACCTCCTCCTCCATCCCTGTTCGTGGTACTTTCGCTGTCTATCTTCTTCTTCCTACCACCCGCGCTGCCCCCAGCCTCTTGATCATTGATTTCCGGGCCATCCATCACATGACCTCCTGCCACTCCTCCTTTGTTTCCCTTGGCCCTGTTGGCTCCGTTCGCTCTGTCCGCACTAGCTCAGGCCAACTCCTCCCCGTTCATGGCGTCTGTGTCGTTCGTTTCGTTTATCCTGGCGCCACGATCTATCTTCTTGACGTCCTGTACGTCCCAAACCTTGAGGTCAACCTGCTCTTTGTGACCACCCTTGACGACCAGGGCATGGACTTGTCGTCCAGCCAATGCCTTGCCTCGATTTCTCTCCGCTCATCTGGTTGTGTTGTTCTGCGTGGAGTGCAATGTGATCGCCTGTTTTGCGTGCCGCTTTCCCTTCCATCGTCTTCCGCTGCCTCTGCTCTTGTTCATGTGGCGCCCTCCTTGTCTCCCGCCCACGTTGATCTCTTGCATCGTCGGCTCTGCCATATTCACACTGCTGCCATCCAACACCTCCTTTGCCTTCAGCCTGATGCGGGCCTGGACCCTGCCACCTTTGCACCTCCCTGCTCCTCAAGCTGTCTTGACTGTGCCAGTGGCAAAATGCATCGCTCTCCGTTCTCCACCTCCGGGTCTTGCTCCTCTAGCCCTCTTGACCTTGTACATGCTGACATCATGGATCCGTTGCCCCATGCCTTCCTTGGTGGTCTCGTTCGCTACGTTCTCTGCTTGACGGATGACTTCTCTCGGTACCGTTGGGTCTTTGCTCTCCGTCACGAAAGTGAGGGTCACCGACGTCCTTGAAGTGTGGCTTCCTCAAGACGAGCGCGCTTGTCTTCGTCCCCTGCGTGTGTTTTGGAGTGACAGAGGAGGTGAGTTCTTCGGCCCTACCTCTTGCTTCTTTAAGTCTTGTGGTGTTCGGCTTGAGTCCAGGGCCCCCTACACCCCTCAGCAAAACGAGGTTTCTGAACGCTGGAATCGCACCCTTGCTGATGGGATGCGCGTCCTTCTTTCTGCCTCCGATCTGTCCCCGTTGTTTGCCTTTGAGGCCATGTCCTACATGACGTGGGTCTGGAACCGGGTTCCTCATGGTCACCTTCCCCACACTGTCACTCCCTTTGAGCGCTGGACGGTTCAACGCACCGACCTCTGCTTTGCTCGTGTATGGAGGTGTCTTGCTTCTGTCTAGCTCCCCGCCGACCACCGAGATGGTAAACTATCTCCCCGCGGTCGCCTGTGTGTCTTCCTTGGGATTTCTCCCTTCTCCAAGGCTTGGCGTTTCTAGGATTTCTCCAGCAGTCGCGTCATTGAGTCCCGTGATGTCCTGTTCTTTGAGCACTTGTTTGAGCGGGATGCTCCTCGCTTCGACGGGTTCCTCTCTTTGCATTGTCGGGGTGGGGGTGGTCCTCTTCCATCTGGGATATCTTCTCTTCCCTCCGTGCGTCCCTTAGTTTCCCCTGTCTCCTCCGTTCCCCTGGATCCCTCTGCCTCCTCTTCTCCTCCCCTTCCGTCCGACAGGGAACCGTCAGAGTCCCCTGCTCTAGTGGTGTCTCCCTCGTCCTTTGCTTCTCCGCCCTCTAGCTCCTCTGTGCCTTGTGCTGGGGACTCGCCTTCTGCCGCTAAGCCGGTCTCACTGCCACCGTCTCCTCACCGCATTGAGCATCCTGCTCCCTCTGTCTCTTTCCCACCTCCTACTACTATACACCCAGTCTCTCCTCCTCCCTCTCCTGTACAGTCCTTCCCGACGCGGTCTGTTCCCCCTGTCTCACCCTACACACGTGGAGGTTGCCTCAGGGCCCTCCCCTCCCAGTCTCACCCTGTGGTCTCTGGCGACTCTAGTCTCTGTGCCCTTAGCCTCATGACCTCTGGCTTGTCTGTTGTTGCCTCTGTCATTAATCCCAGCACTGCTCTTGGCTACTCCCTTGTTGAAGAGGAGTTCCACTCATCTCTCTCGTCGTCTGCAGCTGGGTATGTTGCCTCATGCTTTGCTGCAGCAGGTCTCTCTCCCCTTCTGCCTGAACCACTGACTGTGCAGGCGGCGCGTGCAGCCACTGACTCCTCTCTGTGGGAGCAGGCCATGAAGGCTGAACTTGATGTACTATCAGTGCACTGTGTGTACGAGCTGGTAAACCTACCACCAGGCCGCAAAGCTGTCGCGGCCAAGTGGGTGTATTACCACAAACTAAACCCAGACAACACTGTGGAGCGGTACAAAGCACGTCTCACGGCAGAGGGGTTCTCCCAAATCCCTGTTGTGGACTTTGACGAGACGTTTGCACCAGTTGGCCGCTATACAACGGCCAGATCATTGCTCAGTCTAGTTGCCTAGCATGATTGGGAAGTGGAGAAAATGGATGTTAACAATGCCTTCCTGCATGGCTTGTTGGATGAGGAGATTTACATGGTGCAGCCGCCCGGTTTCTCGGATGGGACAAACCGTGTGTGGCGACTGCGCAAGGCCCTCTATGGGCTCAAGCAATCCCCACGCTGCTGGAACCAAGAGATCACGGTGACTCTGGAAAGAGGGGACTTTAGAAGGAGTCTAGTGGACCCTGCTCTGTTTCTTAGCTACCCTACGAAACCGTTAGTTGCCAACCTGGTCTATGTTTATGATCTTCTCATTGCATCTCCTGACACATCCGCCGTCTTCGCTGCCAAGTCCCTTCTACAGGTAGCCTACAAGATGAAAGATCTGGGTCCGGCCCGTGTCTTCTTGGACATGGAGCTAGAGCGTGATCGCGCACGTCGCACTCTGCACGTGCACCAGGCTGCGTACGTCCGCAACCTGGGGGGGGCGCTCCAGTCCCCTTCTCACTGTTATTCCCACTGCTTCTACACCCATTACCCCCACGGGTCAGTCACTACTGAAATCCGTGGATCTCTCAAAGTTGGGGGAGAGAATGGATGTGACTGACTACCTTCGAGTCATTGGGTCACTGATGTACCTTGCCACCACCACATGTGCTGATGTTGCCTTTGTTGTCAACTTCCTCGCTCAGTTCTCTCAGTGTCCACGCGAGCGGCATCTTGAGGCCGCCTTGCGAGTCGTCCGCTATGCACTCGCCACACCACGTGTCGGTCTCTACTTTCGTGCACAACTCTCCCTCGTGGTTGATGGCTTCACTGACAGTGAGTGTGCACACGACTCTGATGCACGCAGCCGAACAGGGTACATGTTCATGGTTGGTGGGACCGCTGTATCTTGGAAAGGCAACAAATAAGGGTGTGTTGCCCGTAGCACAGCTGAGGTTGTGCATGTTGCTCTTGGCACAGGCGCGTGTGAGGCTGTCTGGCTGTGTCGTCTACTACATCAATTGCGTGTCCCCATCCGTTGCATCACTCTGCGCTATGACAATCAAAGCACAAAGGCCATTGCCGAGAACAGTGGCATGCATCACTCCCGCACCAAGCACATCAATGTTGAGCAACACTTTGTACGCGAGTGCATTGCGGCTAGCATTGTCCAGGTTGCTTGGGTGGACACACGTTCTCAGAGAGAAGACTTCCTCACCAAAGCCCTCAGTCGAAATGTCTTCAAGAGTGTCGTTCATGCTGTCGGTCTCAACTGTCCACATGACCCAAGTTGAGTCTCTGTGTGTCTCACGTGTCTCTTCTTCTCGGCCTGTTGTGCCTTCATGTGTGTGGAATGTTTGCTTGCGGGTCATGGGGGAGTGTTGAAGTTTGTTGGCCACTCACATCTCTATGCTCTCTTGTCTGCTCCTCCATGCACACACATGTACAGATTAACTGACATGACCTCACTTAGGAAGACGTCAAGCGAGCATACCATGATGTGTGTCCCTGGCGAAATGACACACCTTCATCCAGGAGTGCCTGCTGGCACATGCATGGTCATGACTTGATTCTCTATCTCTGATGTGGGAGATGTTAAGGCTCGTACATTCTCACTGCCGTGCTCTGCATCATGTCTTGCTTGCCTTGAGTGTTCTGGGAGAGCTGCATTCCCGGGTGCTGATCCTTAGGGGGCCACCGTGCCGGGTTCACCCATGCACTGGTGAGTGGCCGCCGCACGGACTAATTCCAAGCAGCCGGGCTCGACCCCTGGGTGACGGTGTGTGCTTGCTCGAGTGTCATGCTCGCAGCGAGTGCATGCTCACTGGTTGCTAAGTCTCGCTCGCTCCCCTCTCACCTTTGTCTTTGTTTCACCTGAGCTATTGAGGCAAGTGTTTTCCCGCATCCATGGCGTACCGTGTGCCCACTCGTGCATTGCCGCCATCTCACACACGTGCGCCTTAGGAAGTTACCTGGTAACTACATGAACTACATGAGGGCACTTCCATAACGGTACAAAACTTGGTCCTGGTTCTTCGAAGTTTAGAAACAGAAAACACCTTTGTAAAAACACTTGCAAATAATTTCGGTAATACGGTAGCGGACTGGACAGAATCCTTGGCCAAATAGGCCAAAACTGTGGTTTTTGAGGATCTTCGACCCTCAAGCCATCCCGTCCAACTGCTCATCGGCAGGGACCTCCCTCGATCCATGTGGCGCCAGTCGTGCGCTACATATGCACGATGTTGGATGAATTTTAAACCCGTTATAGGCGGTATGTCGATTCACCTGCTTTGATGAAGAGCGGCAATGCCATGTCGACAATGTACCTGCAATCTTAATGATACGGCACAGTTGCCGTTTTGTGGTGTAAAGTTGGCAATATCTTCACATCTGAGGTGGCCCAAAAAAACTCTGGCTCAATGTGATTTCTACAAAAGAAAATCTTTCATTGTGCAAAGGTGTCGCTTACCTTGAATGTCGTGAAGCTCACATATGTTTTCATGGTACGATGTCATGTGCCCATAATCAATCTGTGTGTGAAGAGACACACAAGACACATGCCCGTCTGCCCTTGTGCACTCTATATGAAACCCATGCTTGCACAGAAGGAGGATGTTTCAAACAACTTGGCTCATCCTTTATGTTTGAAATTCCTGTCTTGAAGGCATAAATCTTAGACATGTGGAACGAATTGTGGGTTGGAGCTAATTCACGTTTATGACAGGATTAATTTTCAAAATCTAGAAAAATAAACGATTTATCTGGATGAAAATATTTCAACTATATCTTTGTAGAGTTTGGAAACACGTGAGGAGCCTGAAAATCATGTCCATGAAGTAAGATTGACAAAGTTTACATTTTTTGGTTCTTTTACGAAAGTTTATTTATTTTCAACTTATGAGATCCCGTACAATTGATCTGAATCTGATCGCATCAACAGATGTAGCCCCCTTCTATCTTAGCGGATTCGATCTAAAAATACACTCTGGACGAATACGGCAAGAAATGTTTGTGTCAGGTCGCGAGGATGTAGAAAACAATAGATATCGGTTCACCGTTCAGCTTTCGATAATATTATTCCGTGATTCGGGCGTCTGTCCCTATTCGGTGCGGGTTTTCAGGCTTCCTGAAATCAGGAACGCCGCCGATACTGCTCCGGCCACAAGACACACGTCACACGTCACACGTCACGTGGAACTATCTTAGTTTAAATATCAGCGCCGGTTTGAGGCCCTTGTGATTAAAGGCCCTTGTGGCTCACAACCTGCAACGGGGGGGCACTCGGCAAAATCGATCGATTCAGAAAAAATGGTTTTGACAATAGGCCAGTCGCCCCGCGCGTTTAAATGTCTTTTTCCTGCCTCAAGTCTTGCCGGTGGAGCTACCTGTCGTTCCCTCACTGATGAAATGCCGGCGGTGTAGAGCCACAAACACTCTGAGGGTGAGGCTTGGTCAGCAGCTGAGTTTTCCTTTTCCTTCTGCCCTGGCCTTCGGAAGCCCATGTGCTTGCGTGGCGGTGATGAGGAGGGATTTGCCACATGGCATGCGAGAGTCGCTGTCACCGTGGCGACCTAGAATCGCCGCAAACCAGGAGGCGTTCTTTGTGCGACATCTGGAATCCATCGTGGAGGAGCATGTGAAGATTTTTCACCGCAGATACTGGGGCTCATTGGGAGCGCAGCTCTTTTCTGCCTGCTTTACTTTCAAGCCGGCGAAAACTCTGATGCAAAAAGTGCACAAACGCACGAAACTATCTAACCTGCTGAGACAGCCTCCAACGATTGGCACCGTGCGACCCGAATATTATTCTGGGTTCGCGACATTACAACTGGACATTGACTTCCTCATAAGTTGTGACCATGGCAGCCACGAGTTTGCCAGCACCTTCGTTGAAAACGTGCTCTGAAAAGAATCTGGTGGCCGAGGCCCGCTGGTCCCGCACGTGATTTCATGAGTGCCCTCGCACGCGTGGACTTAACTCTCATGACTAGGATTTCTCCTCCGGCTTCAACCCGCACGTACGCAGCGTGATTCTCACGACGGCCTGCCGTTGGCTCCGAACGCTTCTCTACGACAAGGCCGGCTGTGAACCCATCTTGCACGATCTAGCCCGCCCACACTATCGCACTGGGCGGTTCTTTGAACCAACTTGACCACACCAAGCAGCCGGGACGCAGAGCAGCAGTATGAGCACCACGAGGAACAGTTGCTGACCTCCGAAGAAAGTGCGTAGAAACGACTGGGTTGGGAGCCATGGCGGAGTTAAGCGAGGGTGCCCAGGT
>SZWC01003405.1:184977-196137 GCA_023375785.1 Penium margaritaceum
AGAGTCTGGCGGCTGCGGAAGGCCCTCTACGGCCTGAAGCAGTCACCTCGGTGCTGGAACCAGGAGATCAGCAGCACGCTTCTCCGTGGCGGCCTCCAGCGCAGCACTGCTGACCCCGCACTGTTTATCAGCCCGCGAGGTCAGACCTTCGCCGCTGTGCTGGTCTACGTCGATGATCTCCTCATTGCGTCGCCAGACACGGCCGCCATCCAGCGCGTCAAGGACTTGCTGCACGCCGCCTACCAGATGAAGGACCTGGGCTCTGCCCAAGTCTTCCTGGGCATGGAGCTTGAGCATGATCGCTCCCAGGGCATCCTACACGTTCACCAGGCTGCCTATGTGCAGACCTTGTCCACTCGCTTCGCCGAGGACCTGCCACTCGTGCCAAGCGCATCCTCACCCATGTCGCCCGATGGCCAGGTGAAGCTGAAGAGTCCTGACCCAGCTGTTGTGGGGGAGCCAGTTGACGTGACCACGTACCTGCGAGTCATCGGGTCACTGATGTTCCTGGCGACGACGACGCGTCCAGACATCGCGTTCGCCGTCAACCTCCTGGCCCAGTTCTCTCAGGAGCCGCGTCACCTCCACTACGAGGCCGCGATCCGAGTACTGCGCTATGTCGTCTCGACTCCTCGGCGTGGGCTCATGTTCCGCCGTCAACCGTCTGTTGTCGCAGCGGGCTACACCGACAGCGACTGGGCCGGCAGTCCGGACGGCAAGAGTCGCACAGGCTGGATCTTTCTGATTGGCGGCACGGCTGTGTCCTGGCGCAGTGGCAAGCAGGGGTGCATTGCACGCAGCACTGCTGAGGCTGAGTACGTGGCTCTTGGATCAGGCGCGTGTGAGAGTGTGTGGTTGCGTCGTCTGTTGTCCGAGTTGCGTCAGTCTGTCCCATCCATCACGTTGCATTGTGACAATGAGAGTGCCATGGCCATCGCCGACAATGACGGCGTGCATCACACACGCACAAAGCACATCAACGTTGAGTATCACTATGTGCGTTCATTGTTGCATGACGGTAGCATCAGCATTGTGTGGGTTGAGACAGCACGGCAGTTGGCTGACTTCCTGACCAAGGCACTGAAGCGCGACTCGTTCAAGAAGGCTGTGAGTTCGGTCGGTGTACGCCCGTGAGTGGCTCTCTCTTTATCTCTGCCTGCGTCTCTGCATGCCCTGGGGGAGTCTGGATGTTGACCATGTCCCTGTCCGCCCATGTGCACCACGCCTGTGAGTCATGGGGGAGTGTTGGTTTTTGCACATCTCTCATTGTGCTCTGTTGTGTCCTCCCGGCTTGTGTACATCGGCGTGCAGATGACTGACGGCGAGACTCGACGCTGATGGAGTGTCGTCCGGTGGAGCCGACGCACGCTGAGGTCTTCTCGCAGTTCGCTGGAGCCTCCTCTCTCAGGCGACGCGCTCAGCTCCATCGGCAGGCCTCCTCGGCGGTCGTGCCGCCGGCGGTCATTGACGCCGCATTTGCTGCTTGCATGCGTTCCAGCGCATCCCATTGCGTCTGCATCGTCATGCATTGCCTAGGGTCCCAGTTGCATGTTGCATGGCCCTGTGTGGCAGCATAAACCGTTGTGGGCATTATCTGGGTTTAGGCTGCCATAACTCCTCGCTACTATTTTTCTAGCAGATTCTGACCGCACGGCTGCGTTCGCAGCGGCGGTATTATGGTATGGTCCAGTTTTCAGGCAAAACGGACGACGCCCGGGTTTTGGGCTGTCGGCTGTCTGGCAGGCCTCACCGAGAAAACCTGCCAGCCTGAACTGAGCTATTTTCTGATTGGCTGTTGAACTGAGTAACAAGCTCTACAGAGCTGGGGGGGGCCTAGAACTTGGAGGGGTCTCCCATTGCTGTTCATTCTTCATTCCTAATCAGTCACTTACAGTTTTCAGCTGCTTTCTGGCGCTAACACTGGCGCGCGCGTTTCTGAGTAACAAATCCAGAGCTTCCAGACTTAGACTCTAGAGCCGCAGACTGAGGGGGCAGCTGACTTAAGCAACGAGCGTGGAAGCCCGCACGCTGCATCAACAACGCTGCTGCCCCAACGTGCTGCCTAGGCTATTCCTTCTGCTGCTGCTGCCTCTGCTGCTGCGATCTCACGTGGTGGGTGGAGTGCGTTGACGTTGACCAGCCGTCTCCAACAGATCCCAGGAACTCTGTTGCAGCGGTGACTCTCACTGCTGCTGCTCTGCTACGTCTCTGCTGCGCAGCTCAGCGAGAACTGTTTCACTGCTTTGATACCAAGAGAAAGTGTGTAAAAGCTTCCTAGCAATGCAGCCGCTGACCGGGCGTGCCTGATCAGACGGTGACGACATTCACAGGTCGTACACACAACGGCAAGGGTTTGGCTAGGAGACACAAGGCACAGTGTCAGAATGCTTCAATATAGCGTATGTAGAGAGAGATGACAAATGACAGATCCAAGGCATAAATACTTGCCGCGGCGCACGGCGGGTGTCGCACGCGGCAGTCCAAGAGCTGTCCTAAAACCGGCCCAAAACCACTGTTTTGGCCGTAACTCTGCGCACACATGTCAGAATGCTACGCCGGCTGAACCTAGACGTGCAGAATCAAAAGACGGACGCTACGACTGGTCACATGCATGCATCCATTGACAGACAGTGAGCATACAATACAAAAACATGCAAATAGGCCTCATGGCCAGTCTGTCGAAAGACGCCTGCAAGATGTAGAAGACACAACAGAGAGTCCCGGTGGTATTTGGGGCTCTAGTGCAATGGTCGGCCTGCTCCAAGCTGGTAGTCCACCGCCTGTCGTCACGCCGGTGTCACCAGGGCCGCCCGCCTCAGGGATCTGCACGAGTATGGACACGGCCGAGTGGTCACAGTAAACTGTACAGGAACGGCACAAAGCACAACAGTAGGAGCCTGTTTCGGATGCCAATAAATCATAAATGTCGACTTCAGAATCTCATGTCTATTTCATGCCCGTTTAGAAGCCGCAGATTTGCGAGGACTTGCTCTCGTTGGAAACCAGTCTCGCATGTACTCTTCTAGCGACCGAGTAAATAGCGATGATAGTGGATGGTGAGCCTTTTCTTTTCTTAATAGGTTCAACGCAGTTTCTCGAGCACACACCCTCATTTCTCCTATTGAAAAGAATAGTACCTAGAAATGACTCTACCGCGAGAATGGCGACAGCGGCTCACACGGGCTCTCGCCACTCTCAATCGTTTTTTGCTTCTAATTGGCCGGTGTTTTGTGTGGTGCATTTGTGGTCCTACGACTCATGTTGGCATCGATTCGTCCGGTGCTAGACGAATCGATGCTGGATTTTTTGTAAGTTATTTTATGTTTCATTTCATCCACCATACGTTCACCCCCCAAAACGTGGACATCTGATGGGAGGGCGCATCCAGAATAGGCCTCTCTGATCAACCAGGAAACTATATGGCAGTATCCAGGTACGAATCCCAACGGGAGGTAGTTCGCGTCAGTAGGGGGGTCAAACTTGGTATCCGGCACAAATTATCCCTTTTCAATTTTATTTTTATTTAGTTCTATTGTTGCATGCATTTGGCGCTTCCCTTCGTTGAAATTGATTTGAGGTAAGGTTCAGCCAATGCAATTGCTTTGGTTCAGAGGGAAGCTAAACGCCGTATTCAACGAAAAGCATCGAGTTGGGATCTTCTCCTTATGAGCCAACAATGTTCTTGAAGCGGCCGCCTTGTCAGCGGTTCGAGCGGCTGTCAGCGAAACAGTGGATGTCGAGTGTTGGCGCCAAATCCAAAAAAGATCCGTCACTGAGAGTCCCCTGTGACACCAAGGCATGCCTTGTTTTCGCGCTTCAAACGCAATGACGATATACGCAGGCCTTTGGACACTGACGTCATTGAAGACCTCATCAACGCTAAGAATGCATGAGGGAAAACAAAAACAGGCGGTTCGAACACGGTTAGTCCCCCGCGCCACTACATTGAAAATAAGCACACTACATAACACGTTTCAAGATAATTGACTTCGGAACGGGTCACTTTTCCATTCTCGCTCACGATGAACCACAGTTTTTGGTGTTATCAGATGTCCCAAGGGGGGCATATAAGACGTCACTATGTATCCCGTGAGCTAAGGGCTACACATAACCATTTTTTTATGTATTTCATCGTCAAATTCAAGGTTTCCTTTTCAATTTAAGGACGGGCTGAGTATATCAACGGATACTCCCAGAGAAAATTTGAAGGGTTGACGTTATTCAATTTTCAAACCTTGAAATCTTCCACATACATAACGGAACAAAACTTGGATTGTGCGTGTGAAATTAAAAGGGCCTGATTTTCTAAGTTTAAATGTCAATTAACATGTAGAAATGATTCAATAGTGTAAAGAAAAGTCTACACATACGAAGAGAGAAATAGAAAACTTAAGTGATTGCATACAACAAATGTCTTGACACATACTTGAAGGGGTGTATGAATATCTGCATCTTGATTGCGTGGCTTCTCGTAATATAAATTCAGAAAAAGTGGCTTCATGTGATGTATTTTCAGATGTTATTGGAGATTGATTTGTAAAAACCGATCACATGGCAAATACCGTACACAAGTGAAAGAAACGTGGCAAATAGTTACTTTGCCAAAACTAGAAAGGCAAAAACTATTCAATGCAAAATAATCAATAACTCAATATGGAATTTTTTCACATGCGTTTCTCTAAAAGGTAACATACAAGCTTCAACTTCGAAATTCATAGATAATGCCTGCATAAAAAATATTCCAATTTCTTCCTTCCGCGAAATATAATGGAAGGAATAAAAAAACATTATTTTTAATTCTAAATCAGCCCAAGAATATAATCTATATTCAACGTCAACAACTCATTTTGATCATTAAAACAACATCATCTCATCCAAGCATGGTATGAATTACCATGAACTATGAGAAAAAATTTTGAAAGCAAGCATTAAAGTGATATGCTATTGAACAAAAGAAAAAACTCATGTTCAAATATTTTTTTAAAAAATATGATCTCTTACAAAAATTAGAACCATTTACAGCCAACTTCACTATGGATTAGAATTGACAATGGTATGTAAAACACAACAAGGAAACTGTCTATGGAAACAAAATCTACAATCATTAATGCAACATAATTTTGACAGATAATCAGATAAAGCTTTTATTTATGTGCATGATTTAGTTCATTTGAAATTTTTTTAGCTATGACATATTCGTTTATCTTGCAATGTTTTTGAAACAATTTTCATATCCTAATAGAGATTTCTAGTTGTGGTACTAATTTGAAGAGCACTTCTACTTACTCATTGATTAATCGTTTTTCTTAAACGTTTTTCTTCATCAATACTATGAATTAAAAAAATTAAGAAAACTATTTTCTGATTAGTTGAAAGAATAATTGAATAACAAAATGTCAAAAACTTTAAATCATACATTAAAGAACAAAGAAAATCCCTTTTCATGTAGCATTGTGCAAATATTGGCATATTGGAGTATTGAAGTTGTTTTTGCGATGTTTCAACTTCTTATTAGTATTGAAGGTGGCACCTACCATATTCGTCTCTCTAAATGTACTATCAATGTTTTAACTTTTGAAGTACATATCATGTGGACTTCATATCCCAAAGAGGTTGAATTAACTTGTAATGTTGAAGAAGAAGAAACTAATACTAACGTTTCCAACAATGCACTTGACAAAGCAAGAACACAAAATCTTGAAGCGTTTTTTGTGTCAATTGGAACCATATCGCTAGCAGAGGAAGGTGGAACAAAAAAAACATTTTTTATGATCTTTGTGGAAAATGCTAAGAGATTCTACTCATTGCCACTTAGCAAAGCTAAAGAAAAAGAGCATGAATCCCTTTCCATAGCAAACATACAATCTTCAATAGCAACTAGAAAAGTTGGACCAAGAGAGGGCATAGATTCCTCCATGTTGACTAAAGTATTTCCATTACCTTCGATACCAGCTTGAAATTCAATTGCACTTGTGGTTGGTGTAAAATTCATCAACATGGTGGATTCTTCCAAACTAGTTGACAATGTTAGAAATAAGCCAAGCATTCCATGATTCATGAACTTTCTCATAATTGTGCCCATTTAAATGGAAAGCAAAGTATCCAGGCGCAATGGCTCTCGGTCGTCGACATAATTTTGCCAAATTTTCATATTCTTGTGAAGATGTTCAACACACCTTGGCTCTTAAAGGCAATGTCATTTCTCCCCAGTTTCTGTGAAGCTCAAAACGTTATATGAGAGACCGGGCTTTTAAGTAACCATTATCATGTTTTAAGTCTTGCATTATGATCAAGTAGCCCGCATCATAATCAAACCATTCATCAAGCTCAAGAAGAAAACCTCACACAACCAACAGATCTCCATGGCGTCCTTATCAAGAGAGACTGACATAACATAAGGTTCATTTTCTAATCCCTAGTTACACGGGAAATTCTAAGGTGCCACTGTCGTCAAAGGCGTGCCCTCCACAAAGTGTACTCTAGAGGAGCTAAACAAACCGAGTCTTTTTGTTTGTCTCTGATGATCAAGACAGCGCTTGATGCATTGAAGTATTTCTTCAACAAAGCCAAAGATGAACACCTTCATCTGCTCACTTGTGAATGCAAAAAAGGATAGTTTATGGCTAGGAAGTCGAATGAAGGCTCCGTCAGAGTTCCACCCATTGGTACAATAGAAGTTCTTGATTCGTCCTACCTCATGCTTGCAGGTACTATGAATCGTTATTCCTTCATTGGTTCTTCTTTTAGGAGCAGAGTAAGTGCAAGAAAGAGGAATAAAATTCTCAACTTGATGTGAACTTCTACAAAAGGACGATTGCTTTTTCTTTATCAAATTCAATATTCACAACTTTTGCTATGGGAAGATAATCTTTCAGCTTTGTTTCAAGAGGTGTTCATCATGATGCAAGCACTAATGGAGGATTTCTATTCATCGTGAATTTGTGGGAAACATTTTCCTTAGACAAAGTATTACCTACCCAAATACTAGAGGACAAGTTTTCCTTCATCATCAGTGGGTGTCTGTAAGAGATTATTATTTCTACGTCTTTTGGACCCACAAATTGTGTGACAAGTCTCAAGGCTACACTTCTAAGTGATGGCTCTTTAATAGTAAAGTCTATGGCTTTGATGGTGAAATCAGAGGCCTTAGCTCAGCTTCCAAGTGCTCGCATAGTTGAAGAATGATTGTGTTATGTGTATGTTCGACATGAAAAAATTAGATTCCTAATCTATCTTATACTTGATAGCCATAAAAAACTAATACATGTGGTTCATGAAGATTTGTTTCTGTTAAACATGTTCTCATATTACTTGGTTGTTTCCATAAATCTCCATAACAACTCCACCCTCTATCGACATAACTTATTCTCGGCATCGTGTATGTAATTCCTTACCCAATAGTTGGTTCTTGTCAATCTCCTGTATATGAACACATTTGATCCAGGAGTTGCGAGTACTCCTCTACAAGATAAAGACCAAGCTTTGTTAGTCTTGATTTGAAGACCAATGGACTGGTTAATTGAGCATTGAAAGGTCTCTTAAGTGATGATGGTCGTTCCCAACTCTCCCTCCTAGTTTCTATTGAAGATACAAACCTTGCATTCTTTATGAATAGAGGAAAGATTGTATTATCCATGAATGTTGGATAAGAATAGGGAAGGGTGCGATCGAGTCCAACTCTTCTCCCGACATTGACGGAGATTATGCCAAAACAATTGTGAAGATTGAGCCCATTAACTTGAAGATCTCCATCATCACCATCTACATGTTCATAACATAAACTACGTTGTTTCTGAAACAAGTATAGTAGGTACACCATTAGCTGCAAAATACAAGTATCGGATGATTCTTTAAATCAAGGATCCTCCCATCATTCTTCTTAAGACCTTCTTCAACCCTAACCATCATGACGTGAGGAGGGGTGTTGTGAGTTACTTTGATTGAAAGGTTGGATCATGCTAAAATTCATTTTGTGGTGCATTTTCTCTTAGGGAAGGGACGTAAATGTTAACTCCTTAAAACAAGGGAGGAGAGGTTCCAATAGAGGCCCTTTCAAAATCCAACGTGCCCTTTGGGGCCCTTTGTAGCCATGACCTTTCAACTTCCATGTGAAGGTTGTTTGGTCAACTTAATAACACAATATGCTACAATTGTATGGTGTTGGTTCAATTTATAACTCAATATTTAGCTAGCCATAGTGATTTTCTTACCACCTAGGTGATTAGGCAACTACGTGCAACTTGGAAGGTAAGAACCTCTAAGGTAGCCAACTTAGGAATACTTAATGGGGTCTTAGATCATTCAATCTAGTATTCTTTAACTTTCCTACAAACAAAAACGTATGAAAAAAGATTCATTCCGATGCCTCTCAAGTCTTTGTATGTAACAGCACTCAACATTAAAAGTCAGTGCTCCAGGACGCACCTCCAAATCCTTAAGCCTTGTTTCCTATAAGCTAGTAGCTTTACAACTTGTCCACTCCAAAACTAGTTTGTTTGACATGTTGAAGGCATCTTGTGAAGTTGCCTTAAGGGTTGACAAATCTACAATTATGGCTACATCCTTTTAGCTTGTTCAAGCTTCTCTTCATGTACTTCACAATGTGATCTTAAAATTCCTGTAAATCCCTAAAAGCGTAACCTTGATGGCGTACCCTTTCCAAGTTTATTCCAAAGTCACCCATCCACATGTTGCAAATCTTCACATGCTCCACAAACCATACTCATTTTTTACAAAGACGAAAATACAATTCACATGATCCAACCACAAGTGAATACCAGTATGCATATCTATCGGATTGTTGTAGCTTGTGTTGAAAAGCATCATCAATATACGTAGTAAGAGATGTAAATGTAGCTTATGACAGGATTACATGAAAGCAAATACAAATGAGTGTTATCGCATGCATGGACATTGAAATGAACGCACATTAAACTGCAATTATAACATCAGATATCATGAATGTAAGACTTTTCCATTCTCAATGTTTGTCCTTGTGTTCGTCTTGTTCTTGATCTAAGTTTTGCTCAGGACCCCATTCTTGATCATGGTCTTTGTGTTTGTGTGGCCTTCATATTAGTTGATCTCTTGATTCTAGTTATGGGGGTCTCTCTTCACATTTTTGCGTTGGTGGTTGTTACCATCATTGTCATGTGTGTGCTACAACAAGGAAAATTTCCCACAAAATGAGTGTACGACAAAGTGTTGCACAAATCAAACATTTACGTGCATCTACCTCTACCTTAGCCTTGGCACTAGCACATGTAATGCACATGAATCTTCATTCGCTTTGATCGTGGAAATAAACCATGCACTCACTCTTGCACTCTCCCATTTTTTTGTTTACATTTGCTTGTACGTAGGCCCAAATATGTTCCTAAATACTAGCATGTTTTGGTCCACTTGCACTCGATGGCACATATGCATCCCCATGAACACGGTCTCATTCATGGAAAATTGTGTGTACAAAGTTGCACACACATCCAAGCAATAACACGCATGAATGGAATCACAGATGTAGTTGCAAACACAACAGAGTCTAATATTCACAAGTATTCATGACCATGCAGTCACACACATGTACATACATGTTTTGCAAACACAAAACATGCACACATGAAATTAGTTGTAAAGATGCACACACATGCACATACGCATTCATCTAGTTGCATGCATGTATGCACATGCACACACACTCAGACACACACTCTTTCTCTCTCTCCCTCTCTCTCTCTCTCTCCCTCTCTCCCTTTCTCTCTCCCACACACACAAACACACACACACACACACACACAAACACACAAAGGAAATTGAAGGCATGCATGCCAGCCATACATACACATACACACATGCAAGTACAAATGCACGCATGAACGCATGCATGGACTCATGCATGCAAAAATGCAGGCCTTCATACACACAAAAACCCTCACACAAACAAAAACACGCACACATGTACACATGCATACATGTACACATGCACAAATGTAGGCACGCAAACACTTACACTCGCACATGGAGTTACACGCTCACTTTCAATAAAAAACACACACACAGTTGTTAACATCCAGGCATCTTCATGCATACACATGGTCTCAAGCTTGTATGAAATCGAATCCATGCATGCAGTTGTACGCATGTTTGCAGGTGCATGCAAGTGAAAATGCACTCCAAAATGCATGCATGCACTCACTAACATGCAAAATCGCATGGGCATGTACACACGCCCACAAGCATGCATGCACACACACATACACATGCAAGCATATGCATACCCATGCATGCACGTAAGCGCGCACATGCACCTTCTCATGCACTTGCACGCACTAATGAAGACACACACACGCATGTTGTTGCACACACAAATGNACTTGCTTGGACGCACATAGACATACACTCATACACTCATGTATGAAACACCTTGAGGTGCATCCATGCAAACACACGTACGCACATACATGCCTTCACGCATATGCTAACATGCACGCAAATGCACATATATGCAAGTACACATGCATACTCACACATACAAATATACAACTTGTTGCTACCATACACATATTTACGTATGCACACATCCTCGCACGTACACAGTCACACGCACGCGCACACACAAGCGGTCTCACACACACACACACACACACACACACACACACAGAAAGAGAAAATCATGAATGCTCACATCATGTAAGAGCACATGCACGCACGCATTGGGTTTGAAAACGTTCACAAGAATGCGCGCATACATGCACACACGCGCACCCAGATTTGTATTCACACAAACGTGCAAACAAACGAACATAGACATCCATGCACACACATAAGAAAGCATGGTGACACTTAGTGGAACACAAGAACACAAACACATAGACATACACATGTGTGCACACGCATGCATCGATGGATGGATTCCTATTTTCTTACACAATCACTAGTTTTAAGATGAACACATGCATCAAAGAATGTAGTTACATGCAGTTGTACAATATTGACACACGGAACACACACACATGCACACACACATACACATACACATACACATACACACACACATACACATACACATACTCATACACATACACATACAAATACACATACACATACACATACACATACACATACACATACACAAATACACACAGGCACACACACACACACACA